>CAKXYN010000188.1:1800000-2022976 GCA_935064755.1 Tragelaphus eurycerus | reverse complement strand
TTGTAGTTAACCCTTTCCATGTCCTTGAATGTCACCGCCCACTTTGCCTGAGACCTGACTCAGCCTTGGGCAAATCAGAACTTCAAGCCAAACAAAGGAACAAACAAACAAACAAAACAGGGTCAAAGAGATGTTTTAAATCTTAAGCAGGAAACTATGAAATCTCTGTCTGTCTGTCTGGATTTGTGCATGTCTCAGTGTGCATTTTATATATATATATAATATTGCTGAAGTTTTAAATGAATTCTAATTTAAAAGGGCTTCCCTGGTGGCTCAGAAGTTAAAGCATCCCCCCACAACGCGGGAGACTTGGGTTGGATCCCTGGGTCGGGAAATCCCCTGGAGAAGGAAATGGCAACCCACTCTAGTATTCTTGCCTGGAGAATCCCATGGACGGAGGAGTCTGGTGGGCTACAGTTCACGGGATCACAAAGAGTCGGACATGACTGAGCGACTTCACTCACTTCACTCAAAGGAAGGCAAGTGCTTACAAATCAGACAATTCTAACTCCAAGAGAAATTTACCTAAATGAATTTCAGATTCACGTGAACTGGAAAATATTAAATATCTAGCATTAATGTTTGTTTGCTAATTTAATGTAGATATGTCTAAGAGTCATTAAGCAGAGTATTTTCATTTTGCCTAGGTTTATTATTACCTACATATTGTTATATTTTTATATCTGTTACAAGTTTCTCAACCAGCAAAGAACCTCTAGGAAAGGGAAAAAAAAAAAAAAAATTCAAAAAAAATGTAAAAGAGATATGACCTTTCAGAGAATCTCTTAAGAATATTTATACTTTAAATGTCTCTCTAAAACATTCTCTAGATTTCGGTAACCTGACTTTCTAGGGCTGTGCCAAACTAAATGATGGAAGTTTATTGAATAGCTAGGCCATTTCCAAATAAAATAAGATTCTAAAACATTCATTACTGAGGACTAATTTCCTCTTACAGAGAAACTAGAGATGTTGGACTATTCATGAATAATGCTTGATGCCATCCTGAGATGTTCTGTATGACAGTCCTTTTAAAGTTTCCTTCTACCTCTAGACATAAATGTGTAAATGAAGTGGTAGACAAACGGACAAACTTCTAGGAATACTAGGGACAGGTTTATAATTTCCTATCCACTGGAAGCGACACATGGCCCTTCTAAATAAATTTCAAGTAATTTTTCACTGCAGAAAGCAAAACCTGGTGAAAATGAAACAATGCACATCTCAGGTTGACTTCAAAGTTTCTCTTTTCCTTATATGATCTCATACTAAATATTTATAGTGTATTTACCCCAATTCTAACGTACTAAAATACTTATTATATTCTATTACCTCATAGAATTTTGAAATAAATTGCCATAAAATCTTAGCACATTTTCCACTACATTATTAATGGTTGATTCAAACTATGACAATTTTTAGATTAAATAAAGAAATCTTTATTAAAAGTTCTAATTGGAATATAGCTGTTTTCCAATTTTGTACTCAAGGTTGGCTTAAAGCTCAACATTCAGAAAACGAAGATCATGGCATCTGGTCCCATCACTTCATGGGAAATAGATGGGGAAACAGTGGAAACAGTGTCCGACTTTATTTTTCTGGGCTCCAAAATCACTGCAGATGGTGACTGCAGCCATGAAATTAAAAGACGCTTGCTCCTTGGAAGGAAAGTTATGACCAACCTAGATAGCATATTCAAAAGCAGAGACTTTACTTTGCCAACAAAGGATCGCCTAGTCAAGGCTATGGTCTTTCCTGTGGTCATGTATGGATGTGTGAGCTGGACTGTGAAGAAGGCTGAGCGCCGAAGAATTGATGCTTTTGAACTGTGGTGTTGGAGAAGACTCTTGAGAGTCCCTTGGACTGCAAGGAGATCCAACCAGTCCATTCTGAAGGAGATCAGCCCTGGGATTTCTTTGGAAAGAACGATGCTAAAGCTGAAACTCCAGTATTTTGGCCACCTCATGCGAAGAGTTGATTATTTGGAGAAGACTCTGATGCTGGGAGGGATTGGGGGCAGGAGGAGAAGGGGATGACAGAGGATGAGATGGCTGGATGGCATCACTGACTCAATGGATGTGAGTCTGAGTGACCTCCGGGAGTTGGTGATGGACAGGGAGGCCTTGCGTGCTGCGATTGATGGGGTTGCAAAGAGTCGGACACGACTGAGCGAATGATCTGATTTGATCTGATACAGCAAAGAGAATCAATTATGGAACTCTAATTTGAACTCTAATTGTTTTACAGATTTTAACAGGTCTAATAAGATAGTAACCTTTCTTGTGGTCTGGGGTCCTGTTGGAAAAGAATTTCCAGACATGAGATAAAATGAGAGGGAAATAAAGTTTATTAGAATGGGGGAAGTTGTTAGAAAAGTTGGCCAGCTCAAGGGAGAATGGATGTTGAACAGGGGTCCTTAGTCTACTTTCATAGACAGGGTACAAGGAGTGGGATAGGGGTCTTGCAGATCATATGCTGAATGCATGAGGCACCTATAATGGCTGGGGGAGGAGTAAGAAAAATACTTTCTCCTTATGGGGTAGGAGGGGAGACCGTTTATACTGTTGAGGAGGACCTGAATCCATCAACAGTTACAACATGGGGGAGGGAAAGATGCTAATGGGTCTTGTTTTTCCATTCCTGCATTCCAAGACCCTCCTTGGTTTTATCTAGTCTTTTGTCCCTGGGTCACCACATACCTTCCTCTCTTTATTTTTAGGGCCAATTCTTTGGCCCTTGTTGATACCTTGTTACTCTTTTCTAACTATCTACCCATTTCCCTTCTCACACATTTGGGAATCCAGTTTCAGGGAAAATGGAGCAATGACCACTCTGGCTTCTTCAGGCTGAGAACGGGTGCCATGGGGCTCTGGGATCCCTTTGCCTACTCTGTCAGGGAGCATTTATGCAGAGAGATGAGAGTCCGTTGAATGATAAGGTGATTTGTTTCAGCATTTTTTAGGTGTTGGTCAGGGAATATTCTTGCACGACCGCTTGGAAATTTGTGGTATTTTAGAAGAAACAAACTTTACAAGAAAGTTAAAGGTACATGGCCCAAAGATTAGGGGCTAGCCAGGAAAACCAGAACCGGACATTGGTTCGTGATGTTAGTGTTCCTCTAGGTACAAGAACCAGCAAGAATTTGGGCTCATAAAATCTTTACATGAAAACATCTGACCTTTGGAAGGCCAGTTCTGGGTTTTTCCCAGAGCACAGAGTTCCTTGTTTCTGATCTCTACTCTGAACTCCTTTCGGGGGGTGTTGAAAGTCAGGAGCTTGCAGTGGTCATGATGTCATCTATGTAGAGACAACTGACAGAATCCAGTCAGCAGGGTCCCTTCATAGCCACATATTTAACCATGCTTTGGGTGCATTTAATGTCCATTGTGTCCTACGGGACTGGCAAGACTCATTCCCAGGTCTAGGGAAAGTTCCATTGATAGGCCACTCAATGTGCTGCTTCTAGAGGAGGCCTTGTGAGTAACAAAAGTCTCTGGACCATACCTGTCTTACAACTTCTAGGTCCCGGAAAATATTCCCTCTTTTTGCTTCTTCCCATATCTAGAGTTACATTATTACAGTCATTGACAGCATACGGAGCTGCATACAAACATTTTGTACAGTTCTTCTGCGTATTCTTGCCACCTCTTCTTAATATCTTCTGCTTCTGTTAGGTCCATACAATTTCTGTCCTTTATCGAGCCGATCTTTGCATGAAATGTTCCTTTGATATCTCTGATTTTCCTGAAGAGATTCCTAGGCTGTCCCATTCTACTGTTTTCCTCTATTTCTTTGCATTCATCGCTGAAGAACTCTTTCTTATCTCTTCTTGCTATTCTTTGGAACTCTGCATTCAGATGCTTATATCTTTCCTTTTCTCCTTTGCTTTTCACTTCTCTTCTATTCACAGCTATTTGTAAGGCCTCCCCAGATAGCCATTTTGCTTTTTCGTATTTCTTTTCCATGGGGATGGTCTTGATCCCTGTCTCCTGTACAATGTAACGAACCTCATTCCATAGTTCATCAGGCACACTATCTATCAAATCTAGGCCCTTAAATCTATTTCTCACTTCCACTGTATAATCATAAGGGATTTGATTTAGGTCATACCTGAATGGTCTAGTGGTTTTCCCTACTTTCTTCAATTCAGTCTGAATTTGGCAATAAGGAGTTCATGGTCTGAGCTACAGTCAGCTCCTGGTCTTGTTTTTCCTGACTGTACAGAGCTTCTCCATCTTTGGCGTGGGGTATCTCTTCACGGCTGCTGCAGCAAAGCACAGCCATCGCGCCTTACCTTGGACGAGGGGTCTCTCCTCACTGCCGCCCTTCCTGACCTTCAACGTGGGTTAGCTCCTCTAGGCCCTCCTGTGCCCACACAGCCAGGGCTCCTTGGACGTGGGATTGGTCCTCCAGGCCACCGCCCCCTGGCCTCGGGCCCGGGATTGCTCTTCCCGGTTGCCTCCCTTGGCCTCGGGTGTGGGGGGTGGTGGGGTACCTCCTCCCACCCGGCCCCCCTGGCCTCGGGATTGGGACGTGAGATGTACCCTCCGAGCCGCTGACCCTGACCTCGGAGGCACGGTAACTCGTGCCACCCCTGACTAAAAAAGATCTTCATGACCCAGATAATCATGATGGTGTGATCACTGAGTTTCAGCTTTAGCATCATTCCTTCCAAAGAAATCCCAGGGCTGATCTCCTTCAGAATGGACCGGTTGGATCTCCTTGCAGTCCAAGGGACTCTCAAGAGTCTTCTCCAACACCACAATTCAAAAGCATCAATTCTTCGGTGCTCAGCCTTCTTCACAGTCCAGCTCTCACATCCATACATGACCACAGGAAAGACCATAGCCTTGACTAGGCGAACCTTTGTTGGCAAAGTGATGTCTCTGTTTTGGAATATACTATCTAGGTTGGTCATAACTTTCCTTCCAAGGAGCAAGCGTCTTTTAATTTCATGGCTGCAGTCACCATCTGCAGTGATTTTGGAGCCCAGAAAAATAAAGTCTGACACTGTTTCCACTGTTTCTCCATCTATTTCCCATGCAGTGATGGGACCAGATGCCATGATCTTCGTTTTCTGAATGTTGAGCTTTAAGCCAACCTTTTCACTCTCCACTTTCACTTTCATCAAGAGGCTTTTTGTGTCTTTTTTTTTTTTTTATAATTCTTTTTTTTTTTTTTTTTTTTTGCAGCGGAAAATGGACAAAGGAAAGGATCAATGAGGGTGGGAGGGAAATGAGAAGAAAGAAGGGGAGTGATGGTGGGGAGGAGTATATGTAATTTCTTAACCAATGGCTTTCTATTTTTAATCACAAAGAACACTTAAAAAAAATCATGTTGAATTCATCCTATATTAGGAGGTTTGATCTGGAAATGAAAAGTTCAGGAAACAAAAAGTCCAGTTTGGGTGTCCTCATCTTAGGCACATCTTGGTATTTTGTATTGGTAGATCTATCTGTACCACAATATATTATTTAGGACAGGATCACATTTGTCACCTCTTCCTCCCTACTACCCAAAGTGGTACCAAACCCATAAAATAGTCAATAAACCTTTACAGAGTGAACAAATAAGTCTATTTCTTTTTAGGGATTCCTGCCTGCATTAGTAGATATAATGGTCATCTGAGTTAAATTCACCCATTCCAGTCCATTTTAGTTCGTTGATTCCTAGAATGTCAACATTCACTCTTGCCATCTCTTGTTTGACCACTTCAAATTTGCCTTGATTCATGGACCTGACATTCCAGCCAGGCTTCAGCAATATGTGAACCGTGAACTTCCTGATGTTCAAGCTGGTTTTAGAAAAGGCAGAGGAACCAGAGATCAAATTGCCAACATCCGCTGGATCATGGAAAAAGCAAGAGAGTTCCAGAAAAACATCTATTGCTGCTTTATTGACTATGCCAAAGCCTTTGACTGTGTGGATCACAATAAACTATGGCAAATTCTGAAAGAGATGGGAATACCAGACCACCTGATCTGCCTCTTAAGAAATCTGTATGCAGGTCAGGAAGCAACAGTTAGAACTGGTCATGGAACAACAGACTGGTTCCAAATAGGAAAAGGAGTACGTCAAGGCTGCATATTGTCACCATGTTTATTTAACTTATATGCAGAGTACATCATGAGAAATGCTGGACTGGAAGAAACACAAGTTGGAATCAAGATTGCTGGGAGAAATATCAATAACCTCAGATATGCAGATGACACCACTCTTATGGCAGAAAGTGAAGAGGGGCTAAAAAGCCTCTTGATGAAAGTGAAAGTGGAGAGTGAAAAGGTTGGCTTAAAGCTCAACATTCAGAAAACGAAGATCATGGCATCTGGTCCCATCACTGCATGGGAAATAGATGCGGAAACAGTGGAAACAGTGTCAGACTTTGTTTTTCTGGGCTCCAAAATCACTGCAGATGGTGACTGCAGCCATGAAATTAAAAGACGCTTGCTCCTTGGAAGGAAAGTTATGACCAACCTAGATAGCATATTCAAAAGCAGAGACATTACTTTACCAACAAAGGTTCGCCTAGTCAAGGCTATGGTCATGTATGGATGTGAGAGCTGGACTGTGAAGAAGGCTGAGCGCCGAAGAATTGATGCTTTTGAACTGTGGTGTTGGAGAAGACTCTTGAGAGTCCCTTGGACTGCAAGAAGATCCAACCAGTCCATTCTGAAGGAGATCAATCCTGGAAGTTCTTTGGAAGAAATGATGCTAAAGCTGAAACTCCAGTATTTTGGCCACCTCATGCGAAGAGTTGACTCATTGGAGAAGACTCTGATGCTGGGAGGGATTGAGGGCAGGAGGAGAAGGGGACGACTGAGGATGAGATGGCTGGATGGCATCACTGACTCGATGGATGTGAGTCTGAGTGACCTCCGGGAGCTTGTGATGGACAGGGAGGCCTGGCGTGCTGCGGTTCATGGGGTCGCAAAGAGTCGGACACGACTGAGCGACTGATCTGATCCGATCTGATCTGATGCAATATTGCTCTTTACAGCATCGGACTTTGCTTCTATCACCAGACACATACACAGCTCGATATTCGTTTTGTTTTGGCTCCATCCCTTCATTCTTTCTGGAGTTATTTCTCCACTGATCTCCAGTAGCATACTGTGCCCCTACTGACCTGGGGAGTTTCTCTTTCAGTATCCTATCATTTTGCCTTTTCTTATTGTTCATGGTGTTCAGATCAGATAAGATCAGTCGTTCAGTCGTGTCCGACTCTTTGCGACCCCATGCACCGCAGCACGCCAGGCCTCCCTGTCCATCACCAACTCCCGGAGGTCACTCAGACTCACATCGATCGAGTCGGTGATGTCATCCTGCCATCTCATCCTTTGTCGTCCCCTTCTCCTCCTGCCCCCAATCCCTCCCAGCATCAGAGTCTTGTCCAATGAGTCAACTCTTCGCATGAGGTGGCCAAAATACTGGAGTTTCAGCTTTAGCATCATTCCTTCCAAAGAAATCCCAGGGCTGATCTCCTTCAGAATGGATTGGTTGGATCTCCTTGCAGTCCAAGGGACTCTCAAGAGTCTTCTCCAACACCACAGTTCAAAAGCATCAATTCTTCGGCACTCAGCCTTCTTCACAGTCCAGCTCTCACATCCATACATGACCACACGAAAGACCATAGCCTTGTCTAGGCAAATCTTTGTTGGCAAAGTAATGTCTCTGCTTTTGAATATGCTATCTAGGTTGGTCATAACTTTCCTTCCAAGGAGTAAGCGTCTTTTAATTTCATGGCTGCAGTCACCATCTGCAGTGATTTTGGAGCCCAGAAAAATAAAGTCTGACACTGTTTCCACTGTTTCTCCATCTATTTCCCATGTAGTGATGGGACCAGATGCCATGATCTTCGTTTTCTGAATGTGGAGCTTTAGGCCAACCTTTTCCCTCTCCACTTTCACTTTCATCAAGAGGCTTTTTAGCCCCTCTTCACTTTCTGCCATAAGGGTGGTGTCATCTGCATATCTGAGGTTATTGATATTTCTCCCAGCAATCTTGATTCCAACTTGTGTTTCTTCCAGTCCAGCATTTCTCATGATGTACTCTGCATAAAAGTTAAATACACAGGGTGACAATATACAGCCTTGACGTACTCCTTTTCCTATTTGGGTCCAGTCTTTGTTCCATGTCCAGTTCTAACTGTTGCTTCCTGACCTGCATACAGATTTCTCAAGAGGCAGATCAGGTGGTCTGGTATTCCCATCTCTTTCAGAATTTTCCACAGTTTATTGTGATCTACACAGTCAAAGGCTTTGGCATAGTCAATAATACAGAAATAGATGTTTTTCTGGAAATCTCTTGCTTTTTCTATAGCCAGGTGTTAATCTCCTGATTGTATATCATGGAGCATCTAGTCTTTATCTGAAGATTGCTTCCTGAGATTACCTTTAGAAACAAACTTAGAGTGTCCTTTTTAATACCTTAATTAAATCTTTTAGAAATATAACATGAGAATGAACTATCTCAGAAGTGAGGCTTAGTAAACACTACACTTTAACAAAACTAGAAACTTAGTTTAACAATGAACAGAACGTAATATTCAGTGAAACAATTTTTTCATGATGAGGGCATTAACCCTCTAGCCAGGGAAGGCTTTAACCCATCATATATAAATGAGGTTTGTCAGGGAGCTGGGAAAAGCCAGGCAGCCATGTTGGGTTTCCCATAGCCCTGACTCTTTGATTTACAGCTAATATTCACCCATTTTTAATTCCCCAATTTAGGAGCAGATGAGCGCCGAAGAGTTGATGCTTTTGAACTGTGGTGTTGGAGAAGACTCTTGAGAGTCCCTTGGACTGCAAGAAGATCCAACCGGTCCATTCTGAAGGAGATCAATCCTGGAATTTCTTTAGAAGGAATGATGCTAAAGCTGAAACTCCAGTATTTTGGCCACCTCATGCGAAGAGTTGACTCATTGGAGAAGACTCTGATGCTGGGAGGGATTGAGGGCAGGAGGAGAAGGGGACGACAGAGGATGAGATGGCTGGATGGCATCACTGACTCGATGGATGCGAGTCTGAGTGACCTCCGGGAGCTTGTGATGGACAGGGAGGCCTGGCGTGCTGCGGTTCATGGGGTCGCAAAGAGTCGGACACGACTGAGCGACTGATCTGATCTGATGGCCATGTTTAAAGGACATCAGGATGGCAAAAGTCTAACCATGAGGGGTTATTTTTGTAGAAGAAAAATGAGCTTTGTCTACATGGACCATAATCTTAAGTAATGCTTATTTACTTTACCAAAGGAACAAAAGGTTTTAAAAATGAATATAAATCACTTAAAGGCATAGAAACTCAGAAGCTGTTATTGAAAGCTGCATTCTAAGAAAACTTTGTTCTATTTACATAGAGGTTAGACTAAATTCCAGTCTGGTACCAGCTTCAGTTCAGTTCAGTCGCTCAGTCGTGTCTGACTCTTTGAGACCCCATGAATTGAAGCACACCAGGCCTCCCTGTCCATCACCAACTCCTGGTGTTTACTCAAATTCATGTCCATCGAGTCAGTGATGCCATCCAGCCATCTAACCTATGTCATCCCCTTCACTTCCTGCCCCCAATCCCTCCCAGCATCAGAGTCTGTCCCAATGAGTCAACTCTTCGCATGAGGTGGCCAAAGTATTGGAGTGTCAGCTTTAGCATTAGTCCTTCCAACGAACACCCAGAACTGATCTCCTTTAGAATGAACTGGTTGATATCTCTAATTTTCTTGAAGAGATCTTTAGTCTTTCTCATTCTATTGCTTTCCTCTATTTCTTTGCATTGATTACAGAGGAAGGCTTTCTTATCTCTCCGTGCTATTCTTTGAAACTCTGCATTCAAATAGGCATATCTTTCCCTTTCTCCTTTGCTTTTGGCTTCTCTTTTTTTCACAGCTATTTGTAAGGCCTCCTCAGACAGCCATTTTGCCTTTTGCATCAGATAGCAAACAAAACTTGTTTGTCGGTTAACCTCGGAGAAATCCTTGCCATAAATCTTGAAATAGCAGTACTCTTACAAAAGCATCAGAGTGAAACCATACAGATCAGATCAGATCAGATCAGTCGCTCAGTCGTGTCCGACTCTTCGCGACCCCATGAACCGCAGCACGCCAGGCCTCCCTGTCCATCACCAGCTCCCGGAGGTCACCCAGACTCACACCCATCAAGTCAGTGATGCCATCCAGCCATCTCATCCTCTGTCGTCCCCTTCTCTTCCTGCCCTCAATCCCTCCCAGCATCAGAGTCTTCTCCAATGAGTCAACTCTTCGCATGAGGTGGCCAAAATACTGGAGTTTCAGCTTTAGCATCATTCCTTCTAAAGAAACTCCAGGGTTGATCTCCTTCAGAATGGACCGGTTGGATCTCCTTGCAGTCCAAGGGACTCTCAAGAGTCTTCTCCAACACCACAGTTCAAAAGCATCAATTCTTCGGTGCTCAGCCTTCTTCACAGTCCAGCTCTCACATCCATACATGACCACAGGAAAGACCATAGCCTTGACTAGGCGAACCTTTGTTGGTAAAGTAATGTTTCTGCTTTTGAATATGCTATCTAGGTTGTTCATAACTTTCCTTCCAAGGAGTAAGCGTCTTTTAATTTCATGGCTGCAGTCACCATCTGCAGTGATTTTGGAGCCCAGAAAAACAAAGTCTGACACTGTTTCCACTGTTTCCCCATCTATTTCCCATGTAGTGATGGGACCAGTTGCCATGATCTTCGTTTTCTGAATGTTGAGCTTTAAGCCAACCTTTTCACTCTCCACTTTCACTTTCATCAAGAGGCTTTTGAGCCCCTCTTCACTTTCTGCCATAAGAGTCGTGTCATCTGCATATCTGAGGTTATTGATATTTCTCCCAGCAATCTTGATTCCAACTTGTATTTCTTCCAGTCCAGCATTTCTCATGATGTACTCTGCATATAAGTTAAATAAACATGGTGACAATATGCAGCCTTGACGTACTCCTTTTCCTATTTGGAACCAGTCTGTTGTTCCATGACCATACAAGTCCCGTTTAAATCTGATTGAACTGCAATTGACAATGTAGCCTGTTCACTGCTGTGACTTGTAACACTTTAACAGGATACATAGAATTATAGTTGACACATTTTATTAGGGCATATCAGATCTATTTATGACTTCCACAACATTCTAGGATATCTATATAAGTAACATCAAGCATATAGCACAATCTGAGAAGATTTATCACCCCTTCAACCTTACTTCCTATGTAATTTAACATGTCCAATGAACCCAGGTACTTGAATAGCTCCTGGGGATGTCTCAGGGGCCCTCTGAAGCATTCCAAAGTCAGCTAGAAGTCAAGTCATTTAGGAAGTTTTGTGGACAGATATCAAAAGGGGATATAACACTTAGTCAGATAAATTATATAGATCACTGGGAAACAATATATTCACTTAGCCCAAGTAACAAAGAAGATTTCAAAGGTAAACCTAGAACAGATCACTTCAGAGGTAAAGAAACGGAAAGTCCAGTATCAAAGGCAGCTCAAGATCTCAAGAAAACATGTATTTATGCACAAAACTCTTCCCTTGGCATTCACTTTCCATAAAACCTTATCACTTTCTGTACCCTTTACTTTGTTCTCCCATGCTGAAGGAGCCACCTGTAAGTCAGACCTATTTCCTTTTCTCTTCATAAAATGTAATTTCTTTCCTCATACCTTCTTTACTGAAAATACACATGCTACTTTCCTTACGCAGCCTAGAACTTAAGCATTCTGTGGGTTGCTGAACATAAATACCAGTGATAATTTCTAAAAAAAAAAAAATTCTGGAGAACATCTCAGGATGGCATCGAGCATTATTCATGAATGGTCCAACATCTCTACTTTCTCTGTAAGAGGAAGTTAGTCCTCAGTAATGAATGTTTCAGAATGTCATTTTATTTGGAAATGGCCTAGCTATTCAATAAACTTCCATCATTTAGTTCGGCACAGCCCTGGAAAGTCAGGTTACCGAAATCTAGCGAATGTTTTAGAGAGACATTTCTAAAGTATAATTATTCTTAAAAGAGTTTCTCTAAAGGTCATATCTCTTTTACATTTTCTTTGAAGTTTTTTTTTTTTTTTTTTTTTTCCCTTTCCTAGAGGTACTTTGCTGGTTGAGAAACTTGTAACAGATATAAAAATATAACAATATGTAGGTAATAATAAACCTAGGCAAAATGAAAATACTGTGCTTAATGACTCTTAGACATATCTACATTAAATTAGCAAACAAACATTAGTGCTAGATATTTAGTATTTCCCAGTTCACGTGAATCTGAAATTCATTTAGGTAAATTTCTCTTGGAGTTAGAATTGTCTGATTTGTAAGCACTTACCTTCCTTTGAGTGAAGTGAGTGAAGTCGCTCAGTCATGTCCGACTCTTTGCGACCCCTTGAACTGTAGCCCACCAGACTCCTCCGTCCATGGGATTCTCCAGGCAAGAGTACTAAGTGGGTTGCCATTTCTTTCTCCAGGGCATTTCCCGACCCAGGGATCCAACCCAAGTCTCCCGCATTGTGGGCAGATGCTTTAACCTCTGAGCCACCAGGGAAGGCCTTTAGGCCAATTAAATTAGAATTCATTTAGAACTTCAGCATTATATATATATATATATATATATATATATATATATAATGCACACTGAGACATGCATAAATCCAGACAGAGAGACAGAGATATCATACTTTCCTGCTTGAGATTTAAAACATCTCTTTGACCCTTTTTTGTTTGTTTGTTTTTTCTTTGTTTGGCTTGAAGTTCTGATTTGCCCAAGGCTGTGTCAAGTCTCAGGCAAAGTGGGCAGTGACATTCAAGGACCTGGAAAGGGTTAACTACAAGCTTTTCCCTAGGCAAGCCTTTTAACAAGCTGCTGATGCTGCTTCTAAGTCACTTCCATTGTGTCCGACTTGGTGCGACCCCATAGACGGTAGCCCACCGGGTTCACCCAACCCTGGGATTCTCCAGGCAAGAATACTGGAGTGAGTTGCCATTTCCTTCTCCAACCTAGTTGTTAACAAGCTAGTTGTTTAAAAATGCATATGCAAAAAGAACCGGTTTTGCAGTTTCCAAGGGAAAGAAATTTTCATTTTAACAGGTTTTCTCCAGAGTCTAAAGAATATCAGGGCCATCCTGTGTCAAAAAGTTATCTCTCCTTTCTGTAGTCTTAGTTTTATAGCTAAAATATAGACCAAATAATGCTCAAATTGACTCTGATACTAGGGGCATTTCAGCTGATAAAAATTTTGGACTGTCCCTCTGGTGGGAAGTGAGATCTTTGTCCCATCAGAAGAATCTGAAGGGTTAAGGGAATTTGCAGGACTGGGGGAAGCTTGGTCCATGGCAGCCCTGAGAAACATGAGTACTCAAAAGGGAATTCTTTAGGATGTTTAGGAGTAGGGGAAGCTTGGTTCCCTCTCCACCTGAGAGACAAGTTTCCTTAGAAAGGGATTCTTTAGAGTGTTAGGACAGTTTTTGATCCTTCAGGCTTTTGAATATAGAAGACAGACCTGGGCCAAAGAGAACCTCAGAATCCTTTCCTAGAGATCATGTGGATATAAAAGGTCACATAGAGGTCATCTAGGAAATCTTATGGAGAGAGACAGAGAGGGACGGGAGACAGGGAGGCAACAGAATGTAAGGAAATTCTGAGTCCTTTTCCTTCTTTTGGAAAAACCTAGTGTGCCACTCAGAGGCCATTATTGGGGGTTCCCCCGTTAGTATTGGAGCCAGGCCTTTCGGAGGGTCAAAAGTATCCAGTTTCTGAGAATGTAGCCAAGGGTTGAGTATGAGAGGCTTCCTGGGATGTAACAGAACCCACTCATAGCCTATCTGCCATAGAATGGGAGTACTGAGTCACTGGCTGACAGAAAGGCGTCCCTTTTTCCCCAGTGGTCTCTCCGTGCGACTGAGGGCACAGAATGGCCCAGCGGCCCAACAGTCACATCCAACAGTGAGAGGAGACCTCTGAGAACCCTGCAGCTAAGCCACCAGGTGATATGGGCAGAGAAAGACAGATTCCTGGGAGCAACCAGGTGACTCACCATTTGGTGATTCCCTGAAACGTGGAAGGCACTCTTGGGATGGCTCAGAGGCAACACCTAGGCTTCTGTACATCAATCCAAATGAAAAGGGAAAGAAGAGAAAGTGACAGGAAAGAAGGCTGAGGAATCCGCCTTACAATATATCTGGGAGGTGGTGGCCTGGGAACAATGGTCTCTGTTTTGCTTCAACCACTATGAGCCTGACATGGTGGAAGGAAGTTGTCTTGCTGCGGGTGGATGCCCTTGTGGCCTGATCCGTTCTGTGTGCCCCCATCCTCACATGGGAGTCTTTCTGTGGCAGGTGCCCTAAGGGTTTTTACGTGTCTGATCTGTGCCCACAGAATATTAGTTGGCATAGTCCTCACTCGCAAAAAAGACAAAGGAGAGATCCTCACCCATTCAAGTGGCAGCTACTTAGGGCACAGTGAGGAGTGGGGCGTATGGAACACACCAGAGGGTAACCCTGGCCAGCGTTCCTCAGTTGCCTCCAGAGCAGTTACCTGTTGGAAGAGGGTCCCTGTGAGAAAGGAGAAGTGAGAAGGGGGGGGGGGGGGGGGGGGGGAAGAGACTCCAAGTCCCTGAACAAGACACAAAAATGTCATGGTCTGGTTGAGGGTTGGAAAAGAATTTCCAGACATGAGACAATACAGGTCTGGTTTTTCAGTTTCTGCATTCTAAGACCCTCCTTGGTTTTATCTGCTCTTCACTCTTTGGGTAACCACAACCTTGGCAGAAAGAATCTTATTAACTATTTAGCATATAGGCTGTATCTTTCTGATTGTTTTTATCAGAGTCTTGAAAGTACAAGAGTAATAACTAAAAATCAGTAATGTTGCTCTTGTACTTTTTGGCACATATTTTAACAAATAGCCATTAAATAGCAGATCTTAAACATTACTTCAGTTTATGTACTTTAGACTTTTAACTAATAAAACAGACAAATTCACAGAGACAACTCTAAGAAAAGTTGATAGAAGTTTCTGTAACTGGAAAGAATACTAGAGACAAGAAAAGTTTTAGTCACTCAGTCATGTCCCATTCTTAGTGACCCCATGGACTCTAACTTGGCCAGATTCCTCTGTCCAAGAAATTCCCAAGCAGGAATACTGTAACGGGTAGTCATTCACTTCCCCAGAAGTTCTTCAGAAAAACAAAGCAAAAACAAAATAATAAGAAAAACTTGATCAAGTCATGTTAATTTTTTCATACACACAGTTCAGTTCAGTTGCTCAGTCGTATCCCACTCTTCACAATCCCATGACCCACAGCACGCCAGGCCTTCCGGTCCATCACCAACTCCCACAGCCTATTTAAACTCATCTCCCCGGAGTACAGACATACACTCAAATGGGGCTATATGCTCATTAGCAGGAAGACACAAAAAAATTTTATGTCACTAAACTCAGGTAATTTTGAATGTATTAAAATGTACATAATGTTAGAGAATTATATTCTTTATTTGCACGGAGCTGTGTTTTAAATTTTAATACAGTTGAGCATCACATCAGATCAGTTTAGTAGCTCAGTCGTTTCTGACTCTTTGCGACCCCATGAATCGCACACGCAAGGCCTCCTTGTCCATCACCAACTCCCGGAGTTCACTCAGACTCATGTCCATCGAGTTAGTGATGCCATCCAGCCATCTCATCTTCTGTCGTCCTCTTGTCCTCTTGCCCCCAATCCCTCCCAGCATCAAAGACTTTTCCAATGAGTCAACTCTTCAAATGAGGTGGCCAAAGTACTGGAGTTTCAGCTTTAGCATCATTCCTTCCAAAGAAATCCCAGGGCTGATCTCCTTCAGAATGGACTGGTTGGATCTCCTTGCAGTCCAAGGGACTCTCAAGAGTCTTCTCCAACACCACAGTTCAAAAGCATCAATTCGGCGGCGCTCAGCCTTCTTCACAGTCCAGCGCTCACATCCATACATGACCACAGGAAAGACCATAGCCTTGACTAGACGAACCTTTGTTGGCAAAGTAATGTCTGCTTTTGAATATGCTATCTAGGTTGGTCATAACTTTCCTTCCAGGGACTAAGCATCTTTTCATTTCATGACTGCAGTCACCATCTGCAGTGATTTTGGACCCAGAAAAATAAAGTCTGACACTGTTTCCACATGTTTTTCCACTTCATATTTCCCATAAGATTCTTGTAAACATTTTGGAAAATAAAAAACTGTGAAGAGACTGTGATGTGAGCATGGACTGTACTGGAAAAGATCAGACCTGGGCTTGGGATGAAAATCGCCACTCCCAAAACCCAGCATCTCTGCTAAACACACGAGTGTTCATTTTCCAAAGCAGAAAGAAAGAAGAAGACAGGAAGTTACTTCGTTAATTGTGATAGTTTAGGCACATCCCTCATTTTTCTTTCCATGACACTTGTTCAAATCAAGTGGAAAAAAACAAATTCACGGCATGGGAATCTCACAGAAACATGTAAACCAGTGAACATGAGTCATGGGGTAAGAAGTACAGGGAGGTGGTAAAAAGACTGTGTCTGTGATTTGAGCCTGCAGTGTTCTGGAAACATCGCAGCTGGGCTTGACTGATCAAGTGGCCTACCCCAAAAACCCACTATCTATAATCAACACAATGAGTGTTCATTCTCAGAAGCAAAGAGAAACCAAGAAGATAGGGAGTTTCTGCATTAACTATGAGCATTTCCACACATTCCTTATTCCTTTTTTCCACAACCTTGTTTAAAGAGAGAGACAAGTATGAACTTCATAGTCTCATGATGTCAGAGTGACGTCTCCAGAACCAGTGGGCATCAGATGTCACGGTGTAAATGAATCACATGAAAGATGCACAATCACTGCCTGGGCATTCTGGAATTAACAATGAAATTATAACTTGAATCTAACATGTAAAAATGTCAATTTTATGTAAATTTCATTTCATGTATACTTCCCCTGTTTAGTATCCTAATAATGCATTTAACTAGTAAGACTCAAAAATGCAAAGGACAGCATCTCCTAGTTATGGTTTTATTTCTGAAAAATTTCTGAAAAACTCTGGACCTCTGAGTTGAGTCACTGGGCTTCCCACCTGGCTCAGTGGTAAAGAATTTGCCTGCCAATGGTAGATATGCGGCTTTGGTCTTGGGGTGGAGACATCCCCGGGGCGAGGAAATGGGAACCTAATGCAAAATTCTTTCCTGGAAAATCAGGAAATGGGAACCCACTGTAAAATTCTTGCCTGGAAAATCCGATGGACAGAAGAGAGTTGGTTCTATGTATAATGGAATTGTCAAACTCTGTTTTAAATATCTATATTGCACCCAAGAGCTAAGTCATCACTGCATTTCACAACGTCCCTAAAATCCAAACACCAAACCACATCCCAGTGGAAGTGAGGATAGGAGTGACTCCCCATGCTGATCTCTCACAAAAAGAATAGTTTCAACAGTTGAAAATCGCTGATTCACGTTGAGAATTCATCATGCTCCATATAAAGCGAGGATGCAGACAATGGAGCAATGGCTCTGGGAAACAAGGAAGTCTAAAGGGGTGGTCATCACTATGATAAGAAGAAATGGGAAGAAAAAAAATAAGATGATGAGATGCCCCAGAAGAAAAACGAGGACCAGAAAGCTAAAGGCTTGCAGATTCTCATTTGGGCATTTCAGGAGGAAAAGTAGATGCAGCCCCAGACCCAGGACAGGATATTTAATGAGAAGTTGCCATTTCCTCCTCTTCTTCCGCCTGCTCTGTCTTCTCTGGGAATGTTACGCTGCAAACGCACTTCTGAGGTTTGAGAAAATACCGTTGAGGGCATCAAAACAGCTCTTTAACCTGCAACCAGTGCTCCTCCAGACAGAAGAGCCTTGAAAAGCTGAGAAGACCGACTTCTCCTGTCCTGTCTCAGGAGAGATTCGGGAACAATGAATTCCTACCTGGAGACCGGCCTGTGAATGTATTTCCTGATTGTTACCTCCCCACAGAGAGGTAACAACTCTTAACACTCTCCTCACACAGATGATGTGAACTGACTGACTTCCCCTGTCCAAATCCAGCTAGACCAACCCTGTTGCTTCTCCGTGGATGAAGCCAGGGCTCAGCTCTCACAGACGGATCAGGAGGCACTTCCTTAACCTGGGCCTCTGCTTAGAATGCCCTGGAGCACTTTCTAGACACCACAGTGATGCTCCCACAGGACCAATATAGAACTCTGTTGGGAGGGCATCAGTGAGGTCAGTTCCTGACACTAGTCATGTGATTCTGATGGGAAACCAGATGGAAACTACTTGGCTAAAGATTCTTTCTGAACCATTTCAATGAATACAAATCGCTGGTGGCCAGGTCTCCACTCCCAGAAGTTATCAATCTGCAGGTCTACAGTGCGGCCATTAATGGAGTCATCAGCAAATCCCATTTTTTTCTGATGTTTCTTCTCCAAAACCAACGTTCAGGAGTCCTGAGCTCAAAGCCTCACATTTACCACACCTAAAACCTCTCTGTAGGGGAGGATTTCAGGCAGAAATTTCTGAGAGAGGTCAAAGCTAGAATCAGGTAGAGAAAAACACCAGTTCTTGCAGTTTAGCCTGTAGAAGTTACCGCTGGCTGAGGTGTTCTGGGCTCCCTAGGGTGAATGTGAATTAATCCATTCAATCCAAAACAACAAATCCAGTGAGCACTGTGAGAGTGTCATTGAAGGGGGGCTTGTAAAGTAGACCCTGGGGTTCAGCAAGACTGTTGATCTCAAGGAAGGTGGTCATCTAGAGCACGTGCTCACAAGACTGGCTTTTGTGAGTTCAATAAACCCCAGGCTCCCTGTTGCCCAGACAGATGCTGAGGCAGCAACAGCATGGACCAGTTTAGGGAAATTGTCAATAATATTCATTTTTTGATATAAGGATATGAGATTTGTGACTTTTACAGCTTACCAAACAAAGCCTAGGAAGCACTTAGGAAGTATGGTATACACTATTTCCACGCCTCTTCCAGGAAGACTTACTAATACATTTCTGGGTTATCACAGAGCTGTCTTCATTTCAACATTGTCAAGTAATAATCATGACTTGTCTTGCTATTACAAAGATACATCAATATTGCAGTGAACTCTCATTGTGGTTTTCTTACAAATCAAGGATATTACTATTGAAACTTTAGAACCAACTTCTATCTTAATTTAAGACATGGAAAGATTAAATAATCACTTACATCATGGCAACTTCCAAATATTTCACATCAATGCCAAATACCTCCATTTAGATGGTCATTGTACATTTTACATTATGGTATCCTTCATCTTCTAAAGGAGGATAGATAGAAATGTTTGCAACACAATATAAAAAGGCTAATCTTTAATAAACCATAAAAAAACTACGTTTCCAAACACAGTAGAAAGCTTAGTATGGATTGAGTGTTGAATTACATTCACGTCGAAGAATCTCAAATCATGTCATTATAAACGAGCATACAAATAGCAATCCACTCTAGTACTATTGCCTGGAAAATTCCATAGACACAGGAGCCTGGTAGGCTACAGTCTATGGGGTTGCAAAGTTGTAAAGTCGACTGAGCGACTTTACTTTCACTTTCATACATACAGTGCTAAGAATTGTAACTTTCTAACCATCAACCTTCATCTCACGATTCACGCTAATACGCCCATTTTCTATGTGTTTTAACTATGGAGTAGTCCCTACAGTCATTGTACTTCAGAGAAAATTCTGAAAACAAGATTGATGAAATGCCTTCTATTATGTAATCTCTGATATTTATTTCCATTTAACTTTTGATTAAGTACTTTTCTACATATTGGTTACATCATTTCCATTGTTTTTTTGTTTTTTGTTTGTTTTTTAACTCCTGTGTTTTCTGATGCATGTTTAGGGCAAACCTCTTCCATCACTTGTTCCATTCCTAGAGTTTCTCTCCAGTGTGTGTTCTCAGACGTTTAGTGACATAAGCATTCTGACTAAAGGCTTTGCCACATTCAGTACATTCATAAGGTCTCTCTCCAGTATGCATTCGCTGATGTAGAGTAAGAGTTGAGTTGTAACCAAAGACTTTGCCATACTCAATACATTTATATGGTCTCTCTCCAGTATGCATGCTCCGATGTCCAGTAAGATTATAACGGGTAATAAAGGACTTGCAACATTCTGTACATTTATAACGTCTTTCCCGGTATGAATTCGGTGATGTTGAGTAAGGGCCAAACTCCTAATAAAGGCTTTGCCACACTCTTTACATTTCTATGGTTTGTCCCCAAATGGATTCGAAGATGTCGAGTAAGAACTGAGCAATGATGAAAAGCTTTGTGACATTCTGTACATATATCAGTCTTCTCTCCAGTATGGATTCACTGATGATAGGTTAGATCTGAGTAACAGATAAAGGCTTTGCTACATTCTGCACATTTATAAGGCTTCTCTCCAGTATGAATTCGCCGATGTTGAATAAGAAGTGAATTGCAAGTAAAGGCTTTTCTACGTTCTGTATATTTATAAAGTTTCTATCCAGCATGAATTCGCTGATGTTGAGTAAGAAATGAGGAACGACCAAAGGCTTTGTTACATTCTTTACATATATAAGGTTTCTCTGCAGAATGAATTCGCTGATGTTGAATAAGGCTTGAGTTGTAAGTAAAGGCTTTGCTACATTCTGTACATTTATAAAGTTTCTCCCCAGCATGAATTCGCTAATGTTTAAAAAGGCGTGAGTTGTAAGTAATGGCTTGCCACATACTGTACATTTATAAGGTTTCTTTCAGGCGTGAATTAGCTGATGTCGAGTGAGACATGAGGAATGACGAAAGGTTTTGTTACATTCTTTACATATATAAGGTTTCTCTCCAGTATGAATTCGCTGATGTTCAATAAGGGCTGAGTTGCGAGTAAAGGCTTTGCTACACTCTGTACATTTATAAGGTTTCTCTCCAGCATGAATTCGCTGATGTTCAATAAGGGCTGAGTTGCGAGTAAAGGCTTTGCTACATTCTGTACATTTATAAGGTTTCTCTCCAACATGATTTTGCTGATGTTCAATAAGGGCTGAGTTGCGAGTAAAGGCTTTGCTACATTCTGTACATTTATAAGGTTTCTCTCCAGTATGAATTCGCTGATGTTCAATAAGGGCTGAGTTGCGAGTAAAGGCTTTGCTACATTCTGTACATTTATAAGGTTTCTCTCCAGTATGAATTTGCTGATGTCCAGTTAGACATGAGGAACGAAGTAAAGGCTTTGTCACATTCTGTACATTCATAAGGTTTCTCTCCAGTATGAATTTGCTGATGTTGACTAAGATGTGAGGAATGATGAAAGGCTTTGCTACATTCTGTACATTTATAAGGTTTCTCTCCAGTATGAATTCGCTGATGTTGAATAAGAAGTGAGTTGTAACTAAAGGCTTTGCTACATTCTGAACATTTATAAGGTTTCTGTCCAGTATGAATTTGCTGATGTCGAGTAAGACATGAGGAATGATGAAAGGCTTTGCTACATTCTGTACATTTATAAGGTTTCTCTCCAGTATGAATTCGCTGATGTTGAATAAGAAGTGAGTTGTAACTAAAGGCTTTGCTACATTCTGAACATTTATAAGGTTTCTGTCCAGTATGAATTTGCTGATGTCGAGTAAGACATGAGGAACGACGCAAAGGCTTTGCTACATTCTGTACATTCATAAGGTTTCTCTCCAGTATGAATTCGCAGATGTTGAATAAGAACTGAGTGGAAAGTAAAGGTTTTGCTACATTCTGTACATTTATAAGGTTTCTCTCCAGTATGAATACGCTGATGTTCAATAAGGGCTGAGTTGCGAGTAAAGGCTTTGCTACATTCTGTACATTTATAAGGTTTCTCTCCAGTATGAATTTGCTGATGTCGAGTAAGACATGAGGAATGACAAAAGGCTTTGCTACATTCTACACACTCATAAGGTTTCTCTCCAGCATGAAGTCGCCGATGTTGAATAAGATCTGAGTGGTAAGTAAAAGCTTTGCTACATTCTGTACATTTATAAGGTTTCTCTCCAGTATGAATTCGCCGATGTTGAATAAGAAGTGAGTTGCAAGTAAAGGCTTTGCTACACTCTGTACATTTATAAGGTTTCTCTCCAGCATGAATTCGCTGATGTTTAATAAGGCTTGAGTTGTAAGTAAAGGCTTTGCCACATACTGTACATTTGTAAGGTTTCTCTCCAGTGTGAATTCGCTGATGTTGTGTAAGAAATGAGGAACGATGAAAGGCTTTGTTACATTCTTGACATATATAAGATTTCTCTCCAGCATGAATTCGTTGATGTTGAGTAAGAAGCGAGTAACAGTTAAATTCTCTGCAACATTCTGTACATTTGAAAGGTTTCCTTCCTGTATGAACTCTCCTATGTCTACTTAGATTGGATGACTTACTAAACACTTTCTCACATAGCTTACACTTGTTTTCTTTCTGTGGATTCTGAACAGGTTCTTGTTGAGTAAGTTCTGAACAGCAATTAGAAACCTTACCATATTCACTACAAGTCCTCTCTCCAGTATAAGTACTCTTATCTAGAGAAAAACCTGGCATTTGATTAAAGGTATTTCTACATTGATTACTTTTGGAATCCTTGTTTGAAGATTCAGGTCCATGATGATTCTTAAGGTTTGAGTCTCCTTCAACTCTATACCTAGTTTCATTGCCTGAATATCTTCTCAGCTCTCCATAAATACTCTTGTAATTACTGGAGCTGGGGCTCTTACTTAAGGTCTGACTCATTTTATTATACATGGAAAGTTGTTGTGTATTAACCATACTACAGTATGTACTGAACAATGATGGTTGGATTGCATCTCTTCCATTATCATCAACATTATGCATCTTGGAATGGATAGAAGATATCTGTTGGGGGAAGAATAATGACACCCTGCTCATGGATCCCTCAAATTGCTTAGATTGTGAGTTTTCACACTCATTGTTAAATTGTAGGTGTTCGGACGTGCTTGAATGTATGTTTAGTGGAAACCTATGTTCAGAATTGTCTAAACGAGTATTTGCAGTAGAGACTAGATTACCTTCCAGATTTTCCATGTTTTCTTTTAGAGAACACGTATGTTTCAAAGAAGGATGGAAATCTATTCTTAAACACTTACATTTCTCGGCAGATACTGATGACTGAAGTTGCTGTTTTTCCCAATTTGAGTCACACTGATCATTTCTTTTTGCAGTAATGTTAGCATTATGTGTAACTGTCTCCATTTCTTTATGTCCATATAAACATCCTCTCTGTCTTTCATATACCCTGGTATATTCCCAATCTTTCATTAAATTTAAGTTTCTGAGGTGAAATGTTTGATATATTCCTAGGTTGGCTTTTGGGAATACATCTTCTAACACTGGATTCTTTGGCGTCAAATCCTGGGTGTCTTGTGGAGACATAGCTGAAAGATACCAAATAAGAAGTAATTTTACCTGCTATTCTCACTGAATATCTTTAAAGATTTAGAGAAAATTGATGATCATAGCTAGTGTAAAAATAAAATAGAGATGGAAGGATCAAGATGGCAGAGTCTTAGGCAGATGTGGAGCTCATCTCTCTCTCCACAAATGAATGAGAAATGGAACAATTCTCACAGAGCCCAGGTAAACAGTAGCAGAGGCCCTTGGAAATCTAAAAGGATAAGAAAGATTCCTGGTCTGTAGGGTAGGAGAACAGAAAGAAGAAGGAAAAAGAAGAGGAGAAGAAGTGGGTTGGGGCCTGCAACCCTGCAGGGAGATCAAAGTGAGGAGAGGTCTCCATATCCAAGGAAGCCCCTCACTAGGGAAGCTCACTTTGGACAGAAGGAGAGCCTCATTCTCTGTGGGAAGAGAACATGGCAAACAGTGTGTGGCAGCAGGACAGAGTGAGACCTGCACACAGGGTACTGACCCCAGCCCTGCCCACCCAGCCTTACAGGCATGTCCAGCAACGCAGACAAGGGCTGGGTGCTGAAATGTGGAGTTTGGAGAGCAGACCCAGGCAGAGGACTGCAGTTCACTGTGAGGAGACACCCTGAGGGGATGAGAGTGAGGGAGGAGGTCTATAAATGGGATGCTTGTGGAGGATGTGTGAAGCACTATAGAGAGAGTGTCATTGCTGAGTGATGCCCAGGGAATGAGTCAGCTGCATCCCTTATCCCTTGTGCCCGCCCCTGCTAGCCAAGGACTATGAAGAACTCTACCCAGCCTGGGGTCTTTTGAGCCCCCGGCCATGGCCTCCCTCATCGACCTCCTCCACAATCAGCAGAATCTTGTGCTTTGGGGCAGCTTCAGGAGAAGACACCTATGAGTTGGCCACATGCACAGATGGAGCAGAAAGCACAGGTGAACGCCAGCAATAAAGAAGAAAAGCTGAAAACTCTCCTTGCAGCAATACAAGCCACGGTCTTACACCCATGACCAGCTTTGTAACCTCAGCCCCTGCAGAGCATCGGAACCAACAACCAAGGTCTCTCTCATTCATGGCAGGTATAGCTTTAGTAGCTGTAGACTCTGTGGACTCCTACACAAGGGGGCTGGGCCAGGACAGAGCCTGTAGCACCACAGCGGGTCCAGTTCCACGCTGAATGCAATCACAGGACCTACTTCATTGAATCTCTGCTGGTGACCTTGTGAAAACAACATCTGACAGACACCAGGGCCATGTGCCATCATGCCCATGGTTAAGGTGGGGACAAGAGTAATGCCAACACTACATGACGAGAGCTTGCAGGAACGCATGAGAAGGGGCACCAGAGCACACCCTGAGGTGAACATTCCTAGAGTAGTAATACTCAGTGACTTCTCTCCCAGTAGGTGTGCTCCAATCCCACCTGTCTCCCACCAAGGATCAGAATGACAGCAAAGACTCAGATCTGCAGGCTCTATTCCACCACACAGGGAGCAGGCACCACCACAGACAGGGCAGTAACAACCACAGAACGAGGGGGAAACAGCTCTGAGTATCCAGGGTAGGCTCTGGTCACAGTTAACAGCAATCAGACCACAGATCAAGACAGGATAAGGGCACAAACCTCTGGACCAACCTCACCCACTACGGTGCAGATACCAGAAGGAAGATTAACTAGGTGGCTGCACCCTTCAAAACAAAGATCACAAACAGAACGCAGGACAATATGAGATGGCAAAGAAATAGGTTATAGGGGAAGAAACAAGATAAAATCCTCCAAGGACCAGTGAAATTTGAGGTGATAGGCAATCTAATGATTATTTCTTGCTTTCAGTCATCTTAAGTGGAGACACTAAGCATATTCACAAATCTTAGGTGCCTAGTAATTCTTAAAACCACTTCTTGCCACACATGTTTCTGAGAATGTGGTATTAGATGTTTCAATCTAAGAATCATAAATGATAGTGACAGAGAACGAGTCAGAAACTGAGGACACATAATACAGTGTCTGAGGAAGCTGAATACAAATAAAATAAACTCAATAAAGTACTGGTTTTAAAAAATTAAATAAGAAGAGAGACTTTAAAACTATGATTGAAAGAGGGAACTCTACTCATTGCTCTGTGGAGACCTAAATGGGAAGGAAATCAATAGGATGGTAAAGACTAGAGATCTCTTTAAGAAAATGAGAAGTACTGGGAATATTTCATGCAAAGATGGGAACAATAAAGGACAGAAAGGGGATGGACCTAAAAGAAGTAGAAGATATTAAGAGAAGCTGGCAAGAATACATGGAATAAGTATACAAAAAAGATTTTAATGACTGAGATAATCATGATGGTGTGATCACTCACCTAGTAACAGACATCCTGGCATCCAAAGTCAAGTCAGCCATAGAAGGCATGAAAACCAACAAATCTGATGGAATTCCAGCTGAGTTATTTCAAGTCCTAAAAGATCATAATGCTAAAGTTCTGTACTCGATAAGCCAGCACATTTGGAAGACTCAGCAGTGGCCTCAGGATAGGAAAATGTCCGTTTTCATTCCAATCACAAAGAAAGGCAATGCCAAAGAATGCTCAAACTACTACACAATTTCCTTCATTTCCAATAGCAAAGGCTCAAAGTTCTCCAAGCCAGGCTTTAACAGTACGTGAACCAAGAGCTTCCAGATGTTCAAGCTGGATTTAGAAACGGCAGAGGAATCACAGATCAATGGTATTGGAGGAGACTCTTGAGAGTGCCTTGGACTGCAAGGAGATCTAACCAGTCCATTCTAAAGGAGATCAGCCCTGGGATTTCTTTGGAAGGAATGATGCTAAAGCTCCAGTACTTTGGCCACCTCATGAGAAGAGTTGACTCATTGGAAAAGACTCTGATGCTGGGAGGGATTGAGGGCAAGAGGAGAAGGGGACAACAGAGGATGAGATGGCTGGATGGCATCACTGACTCGATGGATATGTGTCTGAGTGAACTCTGGGAGTTGGTGATGGACAGGGAGGCCTGTTGTGCTGCGATTCATGGGGTCAAAGAATCTGACACAACTGAGTGACAGATCTGATCTGATCTGATACAATACTAACACACACCTAACAATCAGATCCTGAGATTTTGGTCAAGTAGTACTAAGGCAAAAGTAAGAGAGGGTGCAAGTATTTAATACACAGAACTTATGCAATTAACAGGAACCTAGAAGGAAGCACACAGAGTACATCAAGGAAGAAAAATGTCACCAGCATAAGGAATCATCATGAAGCCTTTCTTTCTAAACTCAGAAATAACCCATTATCCCCTAGAGAGCACAGATCTGAAAATACTGTGGGAAACAGAAAATTTCAGAAGACATTCTAGAAATGATGGAACAAAAACGCAGTGGGTAGATACAGGATTATGGAAGGCAGTTATCCTCACCCAAGGAGGCCAAGTTCCGGTAGTTCTCTGCCATCACTTCCCTGTACAAATTCCGCTGACCAAGGTCCAGGCATTCCCACTCCTCTTGAGTGAAGTCTATGGCTACATCCTGAAACGTCAGCCGTCCCTGAAATACAAAGTACAGATGCCAATAGGCTGTGAGAAGTCTTCCTAATGTGATCCAAGATGAAAACGGCAAGTTCAGAGACCTGGTCGTGATTTGGTGGCTTGACTGGTGTTATAAAATATATTTTTTTACAGTTTTCCTTTTTAATCAATTTCTAATGTGAAGAAAGGAGGATGAGTTTTGATCCACGAGCCATTAGAGAAACTATTCTCATCTGAAAGAGCAATTATAAAATAATCAAGGCAACATTAGCATATTTATTACATGATTCAGGAGTAGACCATGGCCATGTCTAAGGATATCAGGATGGCAAAAGTCTAACCATGAGGGGTTACTTTTGGAGAAGAAGAATAAGCTTTGTCTACACGTACCATAACCTTAAGTAATGCTCATTTATCTTACCAAAGTAACAAAAGATTTTAAAAATGAATATAAATCACTTAAAGGCAAAGATATTCATAATCTCTTCTTGAAAGCTGCATTCTAAGAAAACTCTGTTCTATTAACATAGAGATGAGACTAAATTCCAGTCTGCTACCAGCTTAGCAGATAGGAAACAAAAGTTGTTTTATTGGTTAACCTTAGAAAAATCTTTTCCATAAATCATGAAGTAGCAGTACTCTTGCAAAGGCATCAGAGTGAAACCATAGAAGGCATGTTTAAATCTGATTAAACTGCAATTGATAGTGTAGCCTGGTCACTGCTGTGACTTGTAACACTTTAACAGGATAAGTAGAATTATAGTTGCCACATTTTATTAGGGCATATCAGATCTATATGAACTCCACATAATTTTAGGATGTCTATATTGGTAACATCCATCATACAGTATTATCTGAGAAGATTTATCACCCCTTCAACAGTGCTTCCCATGTAACTTTACATGTCCAATAAACCCAGGTAGTTTAATAGCTCCCTGGGATGTCTCAGGGGCCCTCTGAAGCATTCCAAAGTCAGCTAGAAGTCAAGTCATTTAGAAAGCTTTGGGGACAAATATCAAAAGAGGTTATAACATTCAGTCAGATAAAATCTGAGAAACAGGTAAATTTGGCCTTGGAATATGGAATGAAGCAGGTCAAAGACTAATAGACTAATAGACTTTTTCCAAGAAAATGCACTGGTCATAACAAACACCCTCCTCCAACAAGACAAGAGAAGATTCTACACATGGACACCACCAGATGGTCAACACCGAAATCAGATTGATTATATTCTTTGCAGACAAAGATGGAGAAGCTCTATACAATCAGCAAAAACAAGACCAGGAGCTGACTGTGGCTTAGATCATGAACTCCTTATTACCAAATTCAGACTTAAATTGAAGAAAGTAGGGGAAAACACTAGACCATTCAGGTATGACCTAAATCAAATCCCTAATGATTATACAATGGAAGTGAGAAATAAATTTAAGGGCCTAGATCTGATACACAGAGTGCCTGATGACCTATGGAATGAGCTTCGGGACACTGTACAGCAGACAGGGATCAAGACCATCCCCATGGATCAGATCAGATCAGATCAGATCAGTCGCTCAGTCGTGTCCGACTCTTTGCGACCCCATGAACCGCAGCACGCCAGGCCTCCCTGTCCATCACCAGCTCCCGGAGGTGACCCAGACTCACATCCATCAAGTCAGTGATGCCATCCAGCCATCTCATCCTCTGTCGTCCCCTTCTCTTCCTGCCCTCAATCCCTCCCAGCATCAGAGTCTTGTCCAATGAGTCAACTTTTCGCATGAGGTGGCCAAAATACTGGAGTTTAAGAAATGCAAAAAAAGCAAAATGGCTGTCTGAGGAGGCCTTACAAATAGCTGTGAAAAGAAGAGAAGCAAAAAGCAAAGGAGAAAAGGAAAGATATAAGCATGTGAATGCAGAGTTCCAAAGAATAGCAAGAAGAGATAAGAAAGCCTTCCTCAGCTATCAATGCAAACAAATAGAGGAAAACAACAGAATGGAAAAGACTAGAGATCTCTCCAAGAAAATTAGACACACCAAGGGAACATTTCATGTAAAGATGGGCACGATAAAAGAGAGAAATGGTATGGACTTAACAGAAGCAGAAGATATTAAGAGGTGGCAAGAATACACAGAAGAACTATGCAAAAAATATCTTCATGATCCAGATAATCACGATGGTCTTACTGGCCTGACCTGGAGCCAGACATCCTTAAATGTGAAGTCAAGTTGGCCTTAGAAAGAATCAATACAAACAAAGCTAGTGGAGGTGATGGAATTCCAGTTGAGTTAATTCAAACCATGAAAGATGATGCTGTGAAGTTGCTGCACTCAATATGCCAGCACATTTGGAAAACTCAGCAGTGGCCACAGGACTGGAAAAGGTCAGTTTTCATTCCAATCACAAAGAAAGGCAATGTCAAAGAATGCTCAAACTACCACACAATTGCACTCCAAGCCAGGCTTTAGCAATACGTGAACCGTGAACTTCCAGATGTTCAAGCTGGTTTTAGAAAAGGCAGAGGAACCAGAGATCAAATTGCCAACATCTGCTGGATCATGGAAAAAGCAAGAGAGTTTCAGAAAAACATCTATTTCTGCTTTATTGACTATGCCAAAGCCTTTGACTGTGTGGGTCACAATAAACTGTGGAAAATTCTGAAAGAGATGGGACTACCAGACCACCTGACCTGTGTCTTGAGAAATCTGTATGAAGGTCAGGAAGCAACAGTTAGAACTGGACATGGAACAACAGACTGGTTCCAAATAGGAAAAGGAGTATGTCAAGGCTGTATATTGTCACCCTGCTTACTTAACTTCTATGCAGCGTACATCATGAGAAACGCTGGACTGGAAGAAACACAAGCTGGAATCAAGATTGCTGGGGAAAATATCAATAATCTCAGATATGCAGATGACATCGCCCTTATGGCAGAAAGTGAAGAGGAACTAAAAAGCCTTTTGATGAGAGTGAAAGTGGATAGTGAAAAAGTTGGCTTAAAGCTCAACATTCAGAAAACGAACATCATGGCATCTGGTCCCATCACTTCATGGGAAATAGATGGGGAAACAGTGTCAGACTTTATTTCTTGGGCTCCAAAATCACTGCAGATGGTGACTGCAGCCATGAAATTAAAAGACCCTACTCATTGGAAGGAAAGTTATGACCAACCTAGACAGCATATTCAAAAGCAAAGACATTACTTTGCCAACAAAGGTCCGTCTAGTTAAGGCTATGATTTTTCCTATGGTCATGTATGGATGTGAGAGTTGGACTGTGAAGAAGGCTGAGCGCCAAAGAATTGATGCTTTTGAACTGTGGTTTTGGAGAAGACTCTTGAGAGTCCCTTGGACTGCAAGCACGTCCAACCAGTCCATTCTGAAGGAGATCAGCCCTGGGATTTCTTTGGAAGGAATGATGCTAAAGCTGAAACTCCAGTACTTTGGCCACCTCATGCGAAGAGATGACTCATTGGAAAAGTCTTTGATGCTGGGAGGGATTGGGGGCAGGAGGAGAAGGGGACGACAGAGGATGAGATGGCTGGCTGGCATCACTGACTCGATGGACTTGAGTCTGGGTGAAATCCGGGAGTTGGTGATGGACAGGGAGGCCTTGCATGCTGCGATTCATGGGGTCCCAGAGAGTCGGACACGACTAAGTGACTGAACTGAACTGAACTGAGCTTCTTTGGTTGGCAATACTGTTTTTTGTCATTCTGCTGTGCCAGGAGGGCAATGGTTCCCTTGGGATCATGATTATGGGTAAGTTTAAACAAACCCGTTCAGAAGTTAAGAAGCTTATCAAGTCCAAAGAATCAGAATTTCAGGAAAGAGACAGAAGAAACAAACAAAAGGACTATGCCTCTTACCTCGGAATGAGTCATTTCTGACTCCTTGCTTTCCTCTTCCTCTGGGCTTCCTTCTCTCGTAAGATTAGTCTTGGGAAGTGACCCCTGAATGTTGAAAATAGACTGTTCAATACCTAGAAAAACACACTGAGCTCCCTGTAACACAGCCCCACACAGAGGGAGGATCTCAACAGGTACAAAATACAATCCTCTACGGCCACTGACACAGCAGGAATTCTGGAACACAGAATCAAACGAGGCGTTTTTAGTTTTATTCTTTTCTTCAGAACTCGGGGCCCTTCCTGTGAAAACCACACGTTCTAGGCTGACCCTCCCCTTCAAATCGTAGGCGAAACCCTGACCAAACTCCATACAGAATAGAGCCTCCTTCACCTCTTGGTGGATCACGGATACAGGGGTTGGGCAGTACAGGACTTTAAGTAGCGGTCTCTACAAGCTAGAAGGTAGAACTGCCAGAGAAGGACGTGGACTCTAGAACGATATTTACAGGAAGCGGACGTGGACCCCGGGGGACCCGGCAGCTAAGATAAAGGACTTCAGAATTTCTCACGGCGATGTGAGGACACACACTGGGCACGCGAAAATGGGGACATAGTTTGAACGTTCACAGAGACCCCCGAAACCCACGTGTGAAGGACAACAGGCTGTGGGACTAGGAATCGGGTTTTAAACAAAACTCACCAAAACAGTCTATTGCTCACTTAACCTCAATTCCGAGTCTCCAGGATACTGCGCACGCGCCGGCGGAAGATCCGGTACAGAGGAAGGTGGGCGCGCTAGGCTGCTGCTAAAGACAGGCGAGGAAAGGGGAAAGGGTGGGACGAGGCCGGAAGCACAGGTACTTATGGGCCGGGCCAATGGGGACGGAGCCTTGCCTCTCTTCACCCCCGCTCCTGTCCGTTTTGGGTCTGTTGGTCCTTCTGTCCAGCTGTGCTTCCTTTCTCTGCCTTTCTCTGCCTTTAAGTCTTTTTGACTTCCTGTGGAGCAGCGCTGCTTCCTGCCTGTTCTAAGTGTTTCAAACAACTTAAGGCAAAAGAGAAAAATTTTGAGAGGTGTCTATGGAAAGCCGAGGTGTTTTCAGCAAGTTGAAAAACGGGGAAAATTCCAAAGCCCTTTGTGTGAGTGTGTGAAGATGGGTGTCTCCTCAGTGACAAAAAACAGAATGTAACCACTCAGATAATCCCTTGGGAGGAAGGCTCAGTAATTCCAACCAGAGACCTGCTTACATCAGGGAAGCTGGCTTTTCTCTTAGGAAGTGACTCTAGAAAGAAAGAGGGAGACCAGAATCCACATTGTAGTCTACAACGTAACCCCAGAAATGACATATCGTTACTCCTGTCAGAATCTGTTGATATACAGATTGTGTCTGTTAATTGTTGCTGCTGCTACTCAAGCAACCAATTGCCCTGCTTCTTCCAGGACTGAACAAGTTTCCAAGAAGCAGGACTTTCTGTACTAAAAGTGGGGACGAAACTAGGCAAATGGGACGCGTGGATCACATCGACTGCTCTGCACTTAGCTTCCCAAACACCCTCCCCCACTGTTGGCTTTCTTTCCTAACCTCTTCGTCTTCACTCAGTCCTTGAAAGGATAATCTGGAGAAGCACTAACACAAGACAGGAGAAATAGTGAGAGGCCCACAGAACATTGTATCCCAGGAGAGTACACCTTTGTCTTTCAATGTGAGATTAGCAACTTCCCTGGTAGTCCAGTGGTGAAGATGCTGCGCTTCCACTGCAGGTTATTGGGTTCAATCCCTGCTCGGGGAGTTAAGATCTCAGAGCTGAAGTTTTAATCATTTCTTACACAGAAAGCATTAATCATTACAATATAAAGGAAAATGTATGTCAAGGTAGTAAATAACTGACTAAAGAAAATGTGTTTAGGAGCATCTCCAGCCGCCCAGTGGTTAAGACCGAACCTTCCGATTTAGCATTGAGGTTCCTTCCCTAGCCAGGGAACAAAGATCCCACATGTTTTGGGGTGTGAACCAAATGAAAAGAAAATATGTTTCTTAAGTATCTGTGAGTGGGGACAAATTCTAAGTAGAGGATATTGATACTGATTTTCATGATAAAAGTATCAGTAGGTCAAATCTCACAGTTCCCTGCTGGAACTTCTGGTTCTGAATATGACTTCGGTCACTAAGACCTAGGAGAATATTCTCTAGGGAGTTGGCACTAAGGTGTACCTGCTATTGCATACTATAGTGGAATTTATGTGGGAGTTTCTATCAGACCTTGAATTCTAACTATAAACAGGGGGTATTTGTCTCAAGATACTTTTTGAGAAGTTCTATTCACTTTTATGCATTGGAGAAGGAAATGGCAACCCACTCCGGTGTTCTTGCCTGGAGAATCCCAGGGACGGGGGAGCCTGGTGAGCTGCCGTCTATGGGGTCGCACAGAGTCGGACACGACTGAAGCGACCTAGCAGCAGCAGCAGCATGATACTTCAGACAATGAGGTATGAAAATTTCACCTTTGTAAAATGACAGATGGAGAAATTCTTGAAAATCCCTCTCAGGTGCTTTGGCTCCATTTGTCTACTCATAATCTAAATGGAGGCACAGTTCAATGGTCTCAAGAATAGGAAATAACTCATTTTTGGTAGAAACACTTCTCATGGACACAAACTATACCAGCAGACACATGAAATTCCCTTCCTTTGTCAGACCTGAGTATTTACTACTGGTTCCTTGTGAGTCCCTGTCTGTCTCCAGGGACCAAAGGGAATAGAACCTTCCTCAAGCATTTCAAGAGTCCCTTTGGAGATGATCGGTACAAAGGTTTAATTGTTGTTTTATCCTTAGCAACTGAGCCATAAAGATTTTTACAAATAATCTCAGTTCTCCAAGCCTGTCTCACATCGCAGATACAGGTGAAAAGGTAATTGCAATTTGGAGGAGTCATGAAGTCACAGGATCGCAAATCCATAAAAGATAATTGCAATTCGGAGGAGTCATGAGGTCACAGGATCATAAACCCATATCTAGGGGTCTGGCTGCCTCCCTCCTTGTCACAGGAGCCCCTTGACGTGACCAGCACTCTGAACCCAATATCCGGGCTATGTGATGATATCAAGTGAGTATTTTCTGTTTCAGCTTGTTGGCAAGAATCTGCAAGAAACAGGTGTTTTCAGGAGTCTGGTTTGGTGACCATTCAGGAAAAACAAAGTGTTCTGACTCAAAGTAATGCAGTGCCAAAGCAACACTGGAAGGAGGAATAATTCAAAAAAATATAATGGAGCTATTAGAGATTGCTACATGGCTTCAGTCGTACCCGAGTCTGTGCGACCCCATAGACGGCAGCCCGCCAAACTCCCCCGTCCCTGGGATTCTCCAGGCAAGAACACTGGAGTGGGTTGCCATTTCCTTCTCCAATGCGGGAAAGTGAAAAGTGAAAGTAAAGTCGCTCAGTCATGTCCAACCCTCAGCGACCCCATAGACTGCAGCCCACCAGGCTCCTCTGTCCATGGGATTTTCCAGGCAAGAGTACTGGAGTGGGGTGCCATTGCCTTCTCCGTATTAGAGATTAGGTGCTACCAGATGTCAGTTCGCAATGCGTCCTAACATATCTTAGTGTAATTCTTTTTGAAAAATATTCATTCATTTGGCTGTACTGGATCTTTGGAGAAAGCAAAGGCACTCCACTCCAGTACTCTTGCCTGGAAAATCCCATGGACGGAGGAGCTTGGTAGGCTGCAGTGTGTGGGGTCCCTAAGAGTGGGACAGGACTGAGCGACTTCACTTTCAAGTTTCACTTTCAAGCATTGGAGAAGGAAATGGCAACCCACTCCAGTGTTCTTGCCTGGAGAATCCCTGGGAAGGGGGAGCCTGGTGGGCTGCTGTCTATGGGGTTGCACAGAGTTGGACACAACTGAAGTGACTTAGCAGCAGCAACTGGATCTTACTTGTGCTATATCGGATTTAGTTCCCTGATCAATGTTCAAACCTAGACACCTCCCCCAAGTCCTGATCCCCCAGCCTCCACCCCCGCCCTCCCCAAAGCTAGCATTGAGAGCCAGGTGTCTTAGTTACTGGAGCAGCAAGGAAATCACAGTGTAATTTTTGTGACAGTTATTGTTATTTTAGAATCCAAACTATATGAAACCTAATGTTTAGTATAACTAATGACTGGAATTGCAGAGGTCTATGGGAAATCATGGAGTACCTTACAGAAGTCATACATTTTGGGGGTTACTATTTGTGTGCCATCAGTACTTCCATGAGTAATAAATCTATAGGAATGATATTTATTAGAAACAGTGTATACAGTTGACAATTGTATGCTTAGTCCATCAGTCGTGTCTGACTCTTTGCACCACCATGGACTGTAGCCAGCCAGGCTCATCTATCCATGGAAGTCTCCAGACAAGAATAGTGCAGTGGGTAGCCATATCCTTCTCCAGGGGATCTTTCCGATCAAAGTGTCGATCCCTGGTTTCCTGCATTGTAGGCAGGTTCTCTACCATCTGAACTACCAGAAAGCAGTAGAAATATCTTTTCTAACTCTGGAATTTATAAAGTCCTTAACAGAGACATTGTTTCCTATTGAAAACATCCATAGTTGGCTGATTTGGGTCAGACCATTGTCCAAAAGTAACTTCTGAAATGGGTTTCAGATGGCGGCTATCAAGCATGAAAGCATAGTGTGTCCTATTCTCTGATTAGAAAATATTCTCAAAATTTATAGTTGTATAACTTCATTTTACAAAGTAAAAATCACTTTCTTAAAATGTCATTTTCTTTAAAGGTGATATATTAATGTTTCTGATATCTTGACTTCTGCTCAATACTTTTAACATCACATTAATTAACAGATCAGTTTATGATTTCGAATTCAGTTCACTTCAGATGCTCAGTCGTGTCTGACTCTTTGCGACCCCATGATTTGCAGCACGCCAGGCCTCTCTGTCCATCACCAACTCCCTGAGTTGTCTTAAACTCATGTCCATTGAGTCGGTGATGCTATCGAGCCATCTCATCTTCTGTGGTCCCCTTATCCTCCTGCCCGCAATGCCTCCCAGGATCAGAGTCTTTTCTAGTGCGTCAGCTCTTGCCATCAGGTGGCCAAAGTATTGGAATTTCAGGTTCAAAATCCTGCACTCAATGTGTCAGCACATTTGGAAAATTCAGCCCTGGCTACAGGAATGGAAAATATCAGTTTTGATTCAAATCTCAAAGAAAGGCAATGCCAAAGAATGGTCCAACTGAAGCACAGTTGTTGCACTCATCTCACATGCTAGTAAAGTAGTGCTCGGAATTCTCCAAGCCAGGCTTCAATAGTATGTGAACCAAGAACTTCCAGATGTTCAAGCTGGATTTAGAAAAGGCAAAGAAACCAAAGATCACATTGCCAACACCCCTTGGATCATAGAAAAAGAGAGTTCCAGAAAAACCTCTACTTCTGCTTCATTGACTATGTTAAAGCATTTGTGTGGATCGCAAGAAACTATGGATAATTCTTAAAGAGATGGGAAAGCCAGAACACTTTAGCAGTCTCCTGAAAAATCAGTATGCAGGTCAAGAAGCAACAGTTAGAGCTGGACATGGAACAGACTGGTTCCACACTTTTCGAAATGAGTACATCAAGGCTGTATGTTCTCACAGTGCTTATTTAACTTAAATGCAGAGTATTTAGAATTTAAGCTAAAAGCGCGGCTGGATGAGGCACAAACTGGAACCAAGACTGCTGGGAGAAATATCAATAACCTTCGATATGCAGATGACAACACCCTTAGGACAGAAAGTGAAGAGGAACTAGTGTCTCTTGATGAAAGTGAAAGAAGAGAGTGAAAAAGCTGGCTTCAAATTCAACATTCAGTAAGTGAAGATCATGAAACCCAGTCCCATCACTTCATTGGATGGACTTCAATAGATGGAGAAACAATGCAAACACTGACATACTTTATTTTCTCGGGCTCCAAAAAACACTAGAGATATTGGCTGCAGTCATGAAATTAAAAGGCGCTTGTTTCTTGGAAGAAAAGCCATAACTAACCTAGATCAGATCACATCAGATCAGTCGCTCAGTCATGTCCGACTCTTTGCGACCCCATCAATCGCAGCACTCTAGGCCTCCCTGTCCATCACCAACTCCCGGAGCTCACTCAGACTCACATCCATCGAGTCAGTGATGCCATCCAGCCATCTCATCCTCTGTCGTCCCCTTCTTCTCCTGCCCCCAATCCCTCCCAGCATCAAAGTCTTCTCCAATGAGTCAACTCTTCGCATGAAGTGACCAAAATACTGGAGTTTCAGCTTTAGCATCAGTCCTTCCAAAGAGATTCCAGGGCTGACCTCCTTCAGAATGGACTCGGTTGGATGTCCTTGCAGTCCAAGGGACTCTCAAGAGTCTTCTCCAACACCACAGTTCAAAAGCATCAATTCTTCGGCGCTCAGCCTTCTTCACAGTCCAGCTCTCACATCCATACATGACCACACGAAAGACCATAGCCTTGACTAGGCGAACCTTTTTTGGGAAAGTAATGTCTCTGCTTCTGAATATGCTATCTAGGTTGGTCATAACTTTCCTTCCAAGGAGTAAGCGTCCTTTAATTTCATGGCTGCAGTCACCATCTGCAGTGATTTTGGAGCCCAGAAAAACAAAGTCTGACACTGTTTCCACTGTTTCCCTATCCATTTCCCATGTAGTGATGGGACCAGATGCCATGATCTTCGTTTTCTGGATGTTTAGCTTTAAGCCAACCTTTTCACTCTCCACTTTTACTTTCATCAAGAGGCTTTTTAGTTCCTCTTCACTTTCTGCCATAAGGGTGGTGTCGTCTGCCTATCTGAGGTTATTGATATTTCTCCCAGCAATCTTGATTCCAACTTGTTTTTCTTCCAGTCCAGCGTTTCTCATGTTGTTCTCTGCGTATAACTAACCTAGAGAGCATATTAGAAATCGAAGTCATTACTCTATTAACAAGGGTCTGTATAGTCAGAGCTATGGTGTTTCCTGTAGTCATGTATGGATGTGAGGGTTAGAGCATAAAGGATACTGAGCTCTGAAGCTTGTCAAACTGATGCTTGTCAACTGTGGTGTTGGAGCAGACTCTCAAGAATCCCTTGGACAGCAAGGAGATCATAACAGCCAATCCTAAAGGAAATCAGTCCTGAATATTCATTGGAAAGAATGATACTGAAGCTGCAATAGTTTTGGCCACTGATGGGAAGAACTGACTTATTGGAAAAAAAAACTCTGATGGTGAGAAAGTTTGAAGAGAGGCTAAGGGGACGACAGAGGATGAAAACGGTTGGATGGCATCACTGACTCCATGGACTCGAGTTTGAGCAAACACTGGAAGTTGATGATGGACAGGCAAGCCTGGCGTGCTGCAGTCCATGAGGTTGCAGAGAGTTGGTCACAACTGAACTGAACTGAACTAAGTTCTAATTTTCACCTTTTTAATAAAAAGACTTTAAATTTTTACAGATCTGTAACCTGTATTAGGTTCATTGCTACTTATGGTTCAATGAACATACTCATTCTGGCATGAATTTGATGTATATAAAAGTGTATTATAGACATGAGTTTTATTTTTTTTTATAATTTCATCTCATGTATATTTTACTGCAGGGGTCCAGCCCCAGTTGGATCCAGGGATTCCCTCGGGAGGACGGCGTCAGCGCCTGAGAGAAATAGAGAAAGAGATAAGGAAAGAATTTTGCAGTTAAGAAAATAGAGGAGAGAAAAGAGGCTGATATTCCTTGGTTTATGCAGAAAGCCAATAAAGCCCCAGCATGGGACTTGCTCTGTTCACGTAGGCTGCAGGCGCCCTCTGGAATAGCTGAAGGTGCCCCACCTTAGGCACCTTCTCGAGTGGGTCTTAGAAGCCTAGGCAGGAAAGTGAATGCAGAGGGCCCCTGCGCTCCAGGGAATCATTCTTAAAAAGGAGAAGGAAAGGGGAAGAACGACATGGGGAGACCAAGCTTTGGTGAACAAGGTCCATACTTTATTTTGCAAAGTAGTTTTTGTACCTTAAGTTGTGCATAGAGGATAATGGGGGTGCGGTAGAGTCATGCAAGGTCAGCAGTGCTTGATCCTTATCGAAGCCAGGCTTTCTTTCTGCAAACTTATCATGTTCAAAAGCTCTAGGTGATTTACATCATCTTCTGGCCAGGAGGCCTGTGAACATTTTATGACCCTTTCTTCAGAAAACTTATTTTTCTCTAAAGGTGATGATTCCAAAATCAGGGACCACCCTCCCAAAGGATTAGATAAAGTTGCATTCCTACAGGGCAAAATTGTAGTGTGTTATAACAAGAAAAGAATTAACCCAAGGGTCCAAGGTTACAAACATTAAAGCTACTACTTACATTTCTATATAGCAACTATATTAATCAACACACTCCCAGGGACACAAAAGTAAGGGATATGGAAACTTGGCAGCAAGCATCAGCTCAACAAAGAAATCCTCTACTAGTTCTATTCTAACAATTTTAACTCTCTGAGAAGCTCTGCATTGTTAGAATATCTTAAGCTTCCCGTGTCTCTAGTGGTTGGGAGGCTGTGAACAATCACATGCATAGCTGCAAGAATCTGAACAAACCTTTCAGGCAAGATAGAAAGTCACCAGAGGGGTTTGAATTGAAACATTCCTATTATGCCCAGGAGACTTATTAACTAGAGCTCTAAATTGATTTTCTTCAGAGAAAGTTGTTCGGGGATATCCCCCCGTTAATGTCAGAAGAGTTGGTGAAGGTCGTGAAATAGTAAAACAGACAGATTTTGGTTTTGGTGTAGATGCTCGGGCAGGTCCGGGGGCCCCTTGAGTTCTGATTCGCTTTGCATGTCAGATCCTCTCTGCATGACCTTTGTCATGGGTGGGAACTCCCGTGCTGGCTGCTGGCATTTTACCAAGATTTTTAAAAACTTTGATTCACTTGGTATGTACAAAGGTGGGAAGATAGTCGCCATTATACTAACTCATTTGTTGGAAAAAAATCATGTTTTCACTACTGCTTTGTAATGCAGTATTTATCCTCCTTCCCACTATTGTACTTAACTTATCAATTCACATCCAACTATTTCTACTTTATTATCAAACTTTCATTTATTGTAACTAAATGGTATGCTTTAATATTGTTTCCTGAATATTTTTACTCTTACTTATCTTTACCCTGTGTGAACTTAAAAATCATCTTGTGTAGTTTAAAATATAATCATGGTATCTTTACTGATATTACATTCATTTGTTCCTCACCCAGGGATCGAACACTCATCTCCTGCTTGGTAGGTGGATTCTTTACCATTGAATGACCAGGGCATGAGTTTTAAATCCTCACTGATATTCCTTTAAGTTTTTTCACTGTTACCCATTCAAATATCAGACACTTGTTTTACAGGAAGAAATATAAATAATTATTTTTCAGTGGCATCTAAGGTAAGTGAAGAATACTTAATAGTATCAATTCCAGTTGATATAGTACAGAGTTCTGCCTCATTTTCTCATGCAGGATTCTCTGGCTCAGAAGAAGTTTATTAGTTCTGGGGATTTGACAGAATGGCCCCTGAGGATTTGGCAATAGGAAAGATCATTTTATTGCAGACTATGGCAGGGATATTGAGGGATTTCTGTCTTGTTTACCATTTTCTCTCCCTTTATTTCACAGGAGGAAAATGTCGGTCCACAGATTGGATTCTCAAGCACGTGACTCTAGCCAAACTCTTAGTTGTTCATTTGAAAGGAATTCCTGAAACACTGGCAGCTTTGGATGCACACTGGCTTTTTACGTTCCAAGAGTCGGCAGAGATGTGTCCATTGGCACCGTCTTCCTCTTGAGTGCCTTTCAGGTGATCATCATTCCCAGTGACTCCAGGTGGGCAGAGCTTAAGAGAAAAGCTCCCAAATATGTGTGCACCTTCAGTATCCTCTGCTGGATCTTCAGCATGATCCTCAGTATTTTGTTTCCATTTTCAATGACTGCCAAGTGGAACAACACAATCAACACAGAGAATATAGATCATGGCTACTGTTATTTGTGGTGTGCTGCCCCAAGGCCACAGATGTGAAGCCTTGCACCAAGAACACAGAAGCGGAGCTCAGAATCAAGGCCACTTTCAAAGCTGACTAAGCCCCTCTCAAACCTTTGTAAAAGCACACTTATAGTCATTACCAGGCTTCCCGACTCCCAGTGGGGCAAAGATGCCCACTCCAGTAAGCACCCTATAGTGCCCCAACCAATCACCTAACATCAACCATCCAGCAGCAATATTGCTTTGAGGCTGTAAAAATTGCCTATTAGCCCATGGAAACTGTCGGCATCCCCTGGTCTGTCCAGATGTGGGCCCACTGCACTCGCAGGGCCTGCTTTATCTCTGCCCTTTGTGTTTAGTAAACTCACTCCTTTCTGAAATGACCTGTGTCTGGAAATTCTTTTCCAACCCGGACTCAGACTGCCTCAACACTTATGGCTGATTGACAATGTTGTACAGCAGAAAGGAACACAGCACTGTAACAATCTAGAAGGGTGGGATGGGGAGGGACGTGGGAGGGAGCCTCAGAAGGGAGGGGACATGGGTGTACCTATGGCTGATTCTTGTTCATATTTGATAGAAAACAACAAAATTCTGTAAAGCAATTATCCTTCAGTGGAAAAATTTTAAAAAGATTAAAAAACTCAAAAACTAAAAGTATATACATTTGAAAAGAAAAAAATTCTATTTTTACAAAAAAATTGTGAAACAATTGCCAGTGGATACAAATCTACCAGCAAGTGCAGGGGATATAGGGTTGAACCCTGGCCCAGGGATATTCCACATGCTGCAGGGCAACCTAGCCTGTGCACCACAACTGCTGAGCCTGTGTGCTGCAACTACTGACACCTAGAGCCGTGCTTCCCAGAAAAAGCCACCGCAATGAGAAGCCCACGCACCACAACTAGAGGAAGCCTGGACACAGCGACAGACACAAATTTAAAAAATGTTCAAAATACAACTCAATCAAAAATTGGACCAAGACCTCATATCTCCAAAGATGACATTTCGATGGGCAAGAGGCAAATGAAAACCACTCAGCATCAGTAATTATTAAGAAATGGAAAACAAAACTACAATGAGGTATCCCCTCATTCTAGTCCAAATAACCATTATCAAAATGCCCACCAATGATATAATAAAGGTTGAAGGAGATATGGAGATCAGGGAACCTCCTACATGACTGGAGGGAATGGAAGTTGGTGTAGCCACTACGGAGGACAGTGTGGAAGTTCCTTAACAAACGCAACCTCCTTACATGTAAGGAAATAAATTCCACGAAAAGTCGACGAAACAGATTAGTTGACAACTCTGTAAATTCGTGGTAAGTCATCTGCAATGCTGATATTCTCACTTTTGATCTATCATTCCCAAATTCTTTAAATAAATATGCACTAAAACACCTACAAACTTGCACATTCTATATTAGTTTTCTCACTGCTAATGCATGTACATTCAGATACTTATATATTGCATTCAATGTATGTCAAAGGCATGAGAAAACAGTTCCTTTAAGCTGAGATGAGAGACATGTGCTGAGAATTTTCCATGCGTAAAATTTTATGAATCTTAGTTCAGAATTTTGCCATCATGTTTTTTAATTGTCCTTCCTCTGACTTTGTTACATTTATATTTGCTAAAATGATCCCATGGAAAGTCTGAGTTCAACAGAAGAAGAAAGGAAAATTGAAGCTGGTGACTATATGAGAGAATTCACAGCCAGCCTTGAGGGCCCCTGTGGGAGGTCAAGGCTAGAACCAGGCCCAGACAGTGCCAGTAAGAGGGACTCAGGCTTATAAGTGACCCTGGATGAAGTGCTCTGGGCTCCGCAGAATGAGAGTGGATCGGTCCCTTCAGACCAAGATGAGGAGGATTCTGGTGAACTCTGTGAGGGTGAAGTAGAACCTGGGGTTGAGCAAGACTCCTGATCACAGTCTTAACACTTCGTTCATTACAATCAATTGAAACACTGGAAACCATTCACTTTTATTAATAACCATGTATTAACTTCACACAAGGTTGAAATTAAACATTTTACACTCCACAGTATGATCCATGATTAAATCAGATTAAAAGTATAGAGAAAGATACTCATTTTTCTGATAAAACGATGTGAGCATCATTTTTTGTATGAATTAACAAAACAAAGCCTAGGAAATACTTAGTAAACAAGAAATACACTAATTACATGCCTTTTCTGGAAAGGGTTTCTAGTACATTTCTAGGTTATCACAGAAGCTGTCTTTATTTCAACATTGTCAAGTAACCTACTTCACTTATGCTGATATTATAAAGATAAATCAATATTGTAGTGAACTGTGATTGTGTTTTTACAATTCAAGTGATACAAGTATTGAAAATTTAGAACCAACTTTTGGAGAAGTTCCCTGGTGGTCCAGTGGCTAAGACTCCGCATTCCCAATGCAGAGGGTATGGATTCAATCCCTGGTCAGGGAACTAGGTCTCACATGCTGCAACTAAGATGTGATGCAGCCAAATTAATAAATATTAAACAAAAAACAATAGAACCAACTTCTTTCTTACTTTAATACATGGAAAGATTTCATGATCACTTATATTATGGCAACATCCCAGGATATTTCATATGAATAAGAAACACCTGCATTTAGATGTTCATTGTACATTTTACATTCCGGTTCCATTTTGTAATGGAGAATAGATAGAAATGGTTGCAACACAATATAGAAAGGCTTCTCTTATCTCTAAAATAAAAACCATAAAAAAAAAATCTATATTTGCATACACACTAAAAATGAAGCACAATATGGATTTCATAGTTGAATTACATTCATTCTCAAATAATCTCAAATCATGTCATTATAAACAGGATATATTGCTAATAATTGTAACTTTCTAACCACCAACCCTTCATCTTGTGACCTGTACTAACATATTCACTTTTTATGTGTTTTAATTATACATTACTCTCCATAGTAATTCTCCTTGAGAGGAACCTCAGAAAACAGGATTGAAGAAATGCATACTAGTTTTCAGTCTCTGATATGTATTTAGATATATGCTTTGATGAAATACATTTGTACATATTTGTTACATTATCTCCATGTTTCTTGCATAAGCTCTCATGCTTTCTGATGTTTGTTTAAGACAAACCTCTTCCATCACTTGTTTCATTACTAGGGCTTCTCTCCAGTGTGTGCTCTCAGGTGTTGAGTGAGATCACTGCTCTGACTAAAGGCTTTGCCACATTGCTTACATTTGTAAGGTTTCTCTCCAGTATGAATTTGCTGATATTTAGAAAACTTTGAGCTCTGGCTAAGGCTTTGCCACCTTCTTTGCATTTGCAAGGTTTCTTCCCAGTATGAATTCTCTGATGTTGGGAAAGACCTGAGCTATTGGTAAAGGCTTTGCCACATTCTGTACATTTCTAAGGTTTCTTCCAAGTATGAGTTCGCTGATGTTCAGTAAGATTTGAGCAACGGATAAAGGCTTTGCCACATTTCATACATTTGTAAGGTATATGTCCACTATGAATTCACTGATGTTGAGAAAAATTTGACATCTGGTGGACGGCTTTGAAGCAATCCTTACATTTCTAAGTTTTCTCTCCAGTGTAAATTCGCTGATGTTAAGTAAGATTTGAGTTCTGATAAAAGGCTTTGCCACATTTTCCATATTTATAAGCTTTCTCCCCAGTATGAATTTGCTGATGTCAGTTAAGATTTGAGCAATAGATAAACACTTTGCCACACTCCTTACATTTATAAGTTTATAAGATTTCTGGCCAGTATGGATTCACTGATGGTGACTAAGATGTGAACTGTTACTAAAGACTTTGACAAATTGTACAATTGAAAGGCTTCCGATCTGTATGAATCATCCAATTGCTACTTAGATTGGATGAGTGAGTAAAGACTTTTATATATTTCTTACACTTGTTTTCTTTTTGTGGATTCTCAATAGTCTGCTGTTGAATAAGTTCTGAAGGTTGATTAGAAAGTTTACCATGTTCACTACAATTATAAGTCTTCTCTCCACTATGAGTATCTTTATAGAAAGACCTGATATTTGATAAATGCAACATCATAGTTACTCAGAAATGTGCACAGTTTCATTAGGACTCTCAAGAAATGAAACAGCAACCAGTTCATGCAGGTTGTCACAAGCCAAGAAGAGCATTTTATTTCTCACTGTGAAAGAGAAAGGTAATCACCAGACAAGATTTCATCATGGTTTAACAGGAAGAAGGCAGCAGGTGATAGCCATCTATGATAGAAATAGAAATAAAACTAAACTTCTCCAAAATCGTTTCCAATGAAGCAGATCTGAAAACACATGACGAAGAATGACTTCCTCACTTATGTTTGGACCTCTCACCTGCGTCGTCGGCTCCATCCATTCACACGTACCTGGGTACATGGCCATTGTCTCCATTCTGCTTATACTACTGGGATCCTTCATTTGCTCCAGAAAAGTGATCAGGTCCACCTTAGAGACCACAAGACCTGTTCATCAGAGAATGGAATATTTGTTTTGCTAGAGATTCATCACTTTCCAATCCAATATGTATCCAGGTGAGAAGACAATGCATGGTAGAATGTTAAGACAACCTAGAAAAAGATTTCCTCAAATACTTTATTGAAAGCTCCTATACAAAACTAAAATTTTTAGTTTTATTGATTTGATATATAAATATATATTTGATATATATAATCAGAACTCAAATCTGATAATTAATTTCATGGACTGAAATTGAAGAAAGTAGGAAAAACTACTAGACCATTCAGGTATGACCTAAATCAAATCCCTTATGATTATACAGTGGAAGTGAGAAATAGATTTAAGGGCCTAGATCTGATAGATAGAGTGCCTGATGAACTATGGAATGAGGTTCGTGACATTGTACAGGAGACAGGGATCAAGACCATCCCCATGGAAAGGAAATGCAAAAAAGCAAAATGGCTGTCTGGGGAGGCCTTGCAAATAGCTGTGAAAAGAAGAGAAGCCAAAAGCAAAGGAGAAAAGGAAAGATATAAACATCTGAATGCAGAGTTCCAAAGAATAGCAAGAAGAGATAAGAAAGCCTTCTTCAGTGATCAATGCAAAGAAATAGAGGAAAACAACAGAATGGGAAAGACTAGGGATCTCTTCAAGAAAATCAGAGATACCAAAGGAACATTTCATGCAAAGATGGGCACGATAAAGGACAGAGATGGTGTGGACCTAGCAGAAGCAGAAGATATTAAGAAGAGGTGGCAAGAATACACAGAAGAACTGTACAAAAAAGAGCTTCAAGACCCAGATAATGATGATGTGATCACTGACCTAGAGCCAGACATCTTGGAATGTGAAGTCAAATGGGCCTTAGAAAGCATCACTACGAACAAAGCTAGTGGAGGTGACGGAATTCCAGTGGAGCTATTCCAAGTCCTGAAAGATGATGCTGTGAAAGTGCTGCACTCAGTATGCCAGCAAATGTGGAAAACTCAGCAGTGGCCACAAGATTGGAAAAGGTCAGTTTTCATCCCAATCCCAAAGAAAGGCAATGCCAAAGAATGCTCAAATTAACGAACAATTGAACTCATCTCACACGCTAGTAAAGTAATGCTCAAAATTCTCCAAGCCAGGCTTCAGCAATATGTGAACCGTGAACTTCCAGATGTTCAAGCTGGTTTTAGAAAAGGCAAAGGAACCAGAGATCAAATTGCCAACATCCGCTGGATCATGGAAAAAGCAAGAGAGTTCCAGAAAAACATCTATTACTGCTTTATTGACTATGCCAAAGCCTTTGACTGTGTGGATCATAATAAACTGTGGAAAATTCTGAAAGAGATGGGAATACCAGACCACCTGATCTGCCTCTTGAAAAATCTGTATGCAGGTCAGGAAGCAACAGTTAGAACTGGTCATGGAACAACAGACTGGTTCCAAATAGGAAAAGGAGTACGTCAAGGCTGCACATTGTCACCATGTTTCTTTAACTTATATGCAGAGTACATCATGAGAAATGCTGGACTGGAAGAAACACAAGTTGGAATCAAGATTGCTGGGAGAAATATCAATAACCTCAGATATGCAGATGACACCACTCTTATGGCAGAAAGTGAAGAGGGGCTAAAAAGCCTCTTGATGAAAGTGAAAGTGGAGAGTGAAAAGGTTGGCTTAAAGCTCAACATTCAGAAAACGAAGATCATGGCATCTGGTCCCATCACTACATGGGAAATAGATGGGGAAACAGTGGAAACAGTGTCAGACTTTGTTTTTCTGGGCTCCGAAATCACTTCAGATGGTGACTGCAGCCATGAAATTAAAAGACGCTTACTCCTTGGAAGGAAAGTTATGACCAATCTAGATAGCATATTCAAAAGCAGAGACATCACTTTGCCAACAAAGGTTCGCCTAGTCAAGGCTATGGTCTTTCCTGTGGTCATGTATGGATGTGAGAGCTGGACTGTGAAGAAGGCTGAGCGCCGAAGAATTGATGCTTTTGAACTGTGGTGTTGGAGAAGACTCTTGAGAGTCCCTTGGACTGCAAGAAGATCCAACCAGTCCATTCTAAAGGAGATCAATCCTGGAATTTCTTTAGAAGGAATGATGCTAAAGCTGAAACTCCAGTATTTTGGCCACCTGATGGGAAGAGTTGACTTATTGGAGAAGACTCTGATGCTGGGAGGGATTGAGGGCAGGAGGAGAAGGGGAAGACAGAGGATGAGATGGCTGGATGGCATCACTGACTCGATGGGTGTGAGTCTGGGTGACCTCCGGGAGCTGGTGATGGATAGGGAAGCCTGGCGTGCTGCGGTTCATGGGGTCGCAAAGAGTCGGACACGACTGAGCGATTGATCTGATCTGATACAAAACTAACTAATACATAAAAATCAGATCCTGACATGCTGGTCAAGTACTACAACGCAAAAGTAGTGTAAATTTGATTTGAAGAAGAGGGTGACACCATTTTATATCACAGAACTTATAGAATTAGCACTAACCTAGAAGCAGGCAGATTACATCAAGGAAGAAAAAAATTTAAATCATCATGAAGTCTTCTTTCTAAATTCACATTTTCCCATTTTCCCATAGAAAGCAGGGGTCTGAAACCCTATTAAAAGAAGCAGAAGTTTCCATGAGACATTCTAGAAATGCAGGAAACAAAACCCTGAGAGTAGATAAGAGATTCTGGAAGGAAGTTATCCTCAACCAAAGTCGCCAAATTCCTATAGTTCTCTAACATCATGTTAGACAGGACCCCTGTGTTGGGTCTTGGTCTTTGGCTGGTGTTGTTCTGGGCACAAGTCACACAGGTAGCACTGGTCTGCACACACAGTGCTGGGAGCTTAGGAATGAAATAGTAGTGGCCCAGCAAGCTCTCCAGCACAGTTTTTCCTAAACGAGTTTTCTCATGATGTTTTACCAGCTGGATTTCTATATTGCTGGATACAAAGTCTATGATCTGGGAGCTCCAGCAGCCCAGCTTTTAGTCTTCCCTCCTTTAGTGCCCATTGATCTTCTTCCTTGGTATACCTTGGGGATGGAGGTAATTCTGGTGCCAAGAGGACCTTAAAGATTTCCTCGGGACCCACTGTGGGGCTCGGTTGGGTCACTGCCTCCTTGGCTGCCTGGTCGCCATCCAATACTCATTGCTGACTGGATCAGTTCCTCGCTGATGGCCTTTACAATGGATGACTGCCACTTGGGAAGGCTTCCAGACTGCTTCTAACAGCTGAAGATTTCTTTTTTTTTTTTAATCTCCTTTCCCCCTGCTGTCAATAGTCCCCTTTCTTTATAAATGGCTCCATGTACATAAAGTAGCAAAGGCATACCTTGCCTCGGTATAGAAGTTGACTTCTTTCCCTTCGGCGTGCCATGGTGCCTGGGAGTGTGCCCATAGCTCAGCCTGAAATGGAGACCACCCTTGTGGCAAGGCCTCAGCCTTCACTATCGCGTCAGTTGTTGTTATGGCAGAGCCTGCTTTGTGCTGCCCGTCTTGGATGATACTGCTTCCGTCAGTCAACAGTTCCAGTTCTGGATTCTAGAAGGGAATGTCCATCAGGTGCAGCCTGCTGGAGTAAATCTCATCTATGAACTCCTCACAGTTATGATAGGGCTTCCTGTTCCATGGGAAAAAAGTGGTGGGTTGCCGTGTCCGCAGTCTTGAGTTGCACCTGTAAGTTTTTGCAAAGCAGTTCTTGATAGTGAATCATCCTGGAGCTGTCCAGTCACTTGTGTTCCCTGTTCATCAGGGCAGTAACAGCATGGGCAACCTTTACATTTACACTTTGTCGTAATGTAAGTTTATCTGCTTCTCTGGCCAGAATCACAGTGGCAGATAATGCTCGGAGGCATGGTGGCCATCCCGTGACCACTAGATCCAGTGGTTTGCACAGGCATGCGACTGGGCACTGACATGGCCCAACCGTTTGTGTGAGGACCCCCGGTGCAGTGTGATTTTTTCATGTACAGGGAGGGGAAAGTCCCTTGTCTCATCTGGCCGCCCTAATGCTGGAGCGCTGGTCAAGAGTCTCATTCACATTCATTTTCCTCCACCTGGCCACTCTCTTGAGGGAGATTTAAGATTCCTCTTAATACTGGCAGGTCGGTACAAACTCCCAAACTGGATCAGCCTCACAGGTAGGGATCAGATCCCCAAGAGGCTGACACAGCCTTCCAGCCTTGAGGTCATGACAGAACCCCAGGTTTTGGACCCTCTCAATCTCTGAAGGCTGTGGACTGTGAAGCTCACTTTCACTGCATTCAATCAGCAATCATGCACACACAATCCCTCAGAGGTGATCACAATACCCCCCTCTCCTGAGTCCCCAGGTTTCCCAATCTGATGCTCCCTTCCTGGGAGCTTCAAGGAGGTGATCAGTCTCCTCTTCTACCCATTGGATTAAGACCTCCTGACTTGGGACTGGCCCCGGGCCTTTACCTGATCCTGTGGCCATTCCTGGTGAGTTGGTCTGTCCCTTCAATGAGTCTGGTCAGGGCTCAACCATCCAGAGAGTTAGAACAGTGTTCCAAAAGAGCACCCGGAATACCATCAGGTATCACGCCTCCTTGTTTGTCTTGGGGTCCTCTGCTCTGACATGGCTGAGCCACCAGTCCGGCAGCTCAAGGGGCCAGTGTGGTTGGAATCTCACTGGGGTCTCCAGAAATGTTGCAGAAACCAGTACTCAGGAAACCAAACACCACACTCAGAGAGTTGGAGAGCTCAGGTTCATTACACTGGTGGGCCCAGAGGAGTTACCACTCCACCCTCTAAGCCCTGAACAAAGGGATTACAGAGTTTTCATACATGGACAGGTATGATTAAGCAGGTTTGCAGGGGTTAGGGCCATTCCAAAGAGCAGGACAAGTGTGAGTGAGATAAGCTCCAGTTCCAAGTATTGTGAGTCCCCACTTTTTGAGACCTACATGATACAGACTTTGCAAGGACCAAGCTGAATTACAGAGGCAGAAGGAACAGGAGATCATGTAAAATTTTGATTTGTTTCTCTTGACCTTCACAGCTTTCTTTGGAAATAAAGCAAGGACAGCAGTGAACATTGGGTTAAAAATGTGTGTGCCTAGATGCTCAGTCATGTCTGAGTCTTTCTGACCCTTTGGACTCTAACCCACCAGCTCCTCTCTCCATGGGATTTTGCAGGCAAGAATACTGGAGTGGAGTGTCATTTCCTCCTCCAGGGGATCTTCCTGACCCAGGGATGAAGCCCAGAGGAAATCCGATTTTAAGAGGAGATGGCACTACTTTATGCCAGAGAATTTATAGAATCACCACTAGTTCAGAATGAAGGGTATGCAGGTCATGAAGCAACAGTTAGAACCAAACACGGAACAATGGACTGGTTTCAAATACGGAAGGAGGACCTCAGAGCTGTATATTGTCACCCTGTTATTTAACTTCTATGCAGAGTACATTATGCCAACGCCATGCTGGATGAAGTAGAACCTGGAGTTAGGATTGCCAGCAGAAATATCAATGATCTCAGATATGCACATGATACCACTCTAGTGGCAGAAAGCGGAAAGGAACTAAAGAGGCTCTTAATGGGGATGAAACGGAAAGTGAAAGAAGCTGGCAGAAAACTCAACATTCAGAAAACTAAGATCATGGTATTTTAGTCCATTCACTTAATTCAAATAGATGCGAACACAGAAACAGTGACAGAGGGCTCCAAAATCACTGCGGATGGTGATTTCAGCCCTGAAATTCAAAGACAGTTGCACCTTGGAAGAAAAGCTATGACCAATCTAGACAGCGTATTCAAAAGCAGGGTATCACTTTGCACACAAACGTCAAAATGGTCAAAGCTATGGTTTTTCTAGTAGTCACATACGGATGTGATAGTTGGCCGATAAAGAAGGCTGGGCGCTGAAGAACTGATAGCTCAAATTGTGGTGTGGGAGAAGGCTCTTAAGCGTCTTTTGGACTCAAGAAGCTGAAACAAGTCAACCATAAGGAAATCAATCCTGAACATTCATAGGAAGGACTGACACTGATGCTGAAGCCGCAATACTTTGGTCTCTTTGTGTGCTGAACCAACTCACTGGCAAGATCCCGATGCTGAGAAAGACTGAAAGCAAAAGGAGAAGGGAGTGATAGAGCGTGAGATGGTTGAACAGCTTTGTTGACTCAGTGGAGATGAATTTGAGGAAACTCTGGGCGTTGATGAAGGCTAGGGAAGCCTGGCTTGCTGCATTCCATGGGATCCAAGTGTTCCATACAACGTAGCCACTGAATAACAAACAACAAGAATGAAGGCAAAAGAAGTAGTGGTACATAGTACACAATGGAATATTACTCAGCCATAAAGAGGAACATATTTGAGTCAGTTCTAATGAGGTGGATGAACCTAGAGCCTACTATACAGAGTGAAGTAAGCCAGAAAGAGAAATAGAAATATCATATACTAACCCATATATACGGAATTCAGAAAAATAGTACTGAAGAATTTACTTGCAGGACAGCATTGGAGAAACAGACATAGATAATAGACTTATGGAAATGGGGAGAGGGGAGGAGAGGGTGAGATGGATGGAGAGAGTAACATGGAAACTTACATTACCACATGTAAAAATAGATATCCAAAGGGCATTTGCTGTGTGTGTCAGGAAACTCAAACAGCACAGGGAGAGGGATGGGGAGGGAGATGGGAGGGATATTCAAAAGGGAGGGGATACATGTATACCTATGGCTGTTTCATGTTGAGGTTTGACAGAAAACAACAAAATTCTGTAAAGCATTTATCCTTCAATTAAAAAGTAAACAAACAAAAAGAATGAAGGCAACAGATTACATCAAGGAAGAAGTAGTTTAGAGTAATAATGACTCATGAAAATTGACTTTCAAATATCACAAATACCCATTTCCCCCTAGGAGCGAAGCAAGAACCTGAAATTATTGGAAGAAGAAAAAGATTTCAGGAGACCATCTAGAACAAAAGAAGCAAAACCTTGATGGTAGATAAGCGATTTTGGAAGGAAGTCATCCTTACCCAAGCAGGCCAGGTTCCTATATTTCTCTACCGTCATGTCCGTGTACAATTCCTGCTGACCAAGGTCCAGCATTCCCACTCCTCTTGAGTAAAATCAATGGCCACATCCCAGAATGTCAGCTGTGCCTGAAATGCAAAGGAAAGATGCCATGTGGCCATGGGAAGACTTCCTCATGTGACCCAAGATGAAAACAGCAAGTTCAGAGACCTGGTTGTGATTAGTGGTGTGGCTGATGGTACAGAATAATAACATTTTTACACAGTAATATTTCTCATCACATTTCGACCCCAAGAAAAGAGGATGAGATATGATCCACAAAGCATTACACAAACTATTGTGATCTGGAGGAGAAATTATAAAATGATCGGATCAACATTGGCATATTAATTTTTGAGTGTCATAAGCCTGTGAAACAGGATAAAGTGTCTATCAAGAAAACAGGAGACAATTAAAAAAAGCATACTCTGAGTCAAGAGTTTTGGAGTGGGACCAATGCTCCACATTTTTAACAAGCTTATTGTAACTAGTAATGTGAAGAAAACTGCTGAGCTACATGAGCTCCAAAGAAATAGAATAGTAAAGATTCGTACTTAAACATTGAATTGTGTTTTGCAAATTTGAGAGGTCTGATAGAATAGTACCCAGGGCAGCTACAACCTTTTGACTTATTTAGTATATATTCTAAGTCTTTCTAACAATTTTTTACTGTTCAATGCACCACATGAGGGACTTTTGTGGTGGTCCATCGTTAGGGTACTTTAATGGAACGCAACCTGGTGGTCCGGAGTTGACGATAAGAAAGTGAAAGAAGGAAAGAGGCTAATATTCCCTGGGTTATGCAGCAGGCCTCTGCGCTTCAGGGAATCAGCCAGAAAGAGACAGAAAGAAAGAAGGACACGGGGACCCAAGTCTCTGGTGGTACAAGGGCGCTTTATTAAATTCTGTGTGAGTATATATACTGTATTACAAGGTAGCTTCTTCAGATAAAGATCAAAAGACCAGACTTTATAAGTTACCAAGGAAACAGAGCAATAGAGGCCATAAGGCCAAAAGGCAATCCATATCAAAGTTCAGTTCAGTTCAGTCGCTAGTCGTGTCCAAACCTTTGTGACCCCATGAATCAGAGCACGTCTGTCCATCACCAACTCTCGCAGTCCACTCAAACTCATGTCCATCGAGTGATGCCATCCAGACACCTCATCCTCTGTCATTCCCTTCTCCTCCTGCCCCCAATCCCTCTCAGCATCAGGGTCTTTTCCAATGAGTCAACTCTTTGCATGAGGTGGCCAAAGTATTGGAGTTTCAGCTTTAGCATCAGTCCTTCCAATGAAGACCCAGGACTGATCTCCTTTAGGATGGACTGGTTGGGCACCTTGCAGTCCAAGGGACTCTCAAGAGTCTTCTCCAACACCACAGTTCAAAAGCATCAATTCTTTGGCGCACAGCTTTCTTTACAGTCCAACTCTCACATCCATACATGACCACAGGAAAAACCATAGCCTTGACGAGACGGAACTTTGTTGGCAAAGTAATGTCTCTGCTTTTGAATATGCTATCTAGGTTGGTCATAACTTTCCTTCCAAGGAGTAAGCGTCTTTTAATTTCATGGCTGCAGTCACCATCTGCAGTGATTTTGGAGCCCAGAAAAATAAAGTCTGACACTGTTTCCACTGTTTTCCCATATGTTTCTGATAAGATTCTTGTAAATATTTTGGAAAATACAAAACTGTGATGAGACTCTGTGATATGAGCATGGAGTGTACTTATTTAGTATATATTCTTTGTATTTAGTATATATTCTTGCTTTATATATTCTGTGATGTGAGGATGGAGTGTACTGGAAAAGATCAGACATGGGCTTGAGATGAAAACCCCCACTCCGAAAACCCAGCATCTCTGCTAAACACACATGAGTGTTCATTTTACAAAACAGAAAGAAAGTTAGAAGATAGGAAGTTACTTCGTTAATTGTGATAGTTTAGGCACATCCCTCATTTTTCTTTCCATGATACTTGTTCAACTGGTAAAAAACAAATTCACAGCATGGGAATCTCACAGATACACTTAAACCAGTGAACGTGAGTCATGGGGTAAGTACAGGGAGGTGGTAAAAAGACTGTGTCTGTGATTTGAGCCTGCAGTTTTCTGGAAACATCGCAGCTGGGCTTGAGTGATCAAGCAGCCTACCCCAAAAACCCACTATCTATAATCAACACAATGAGTGTTCATTCTCAGAAGCAAAGAGAAACCAAGAAGATGGGGAGTTTCTCCATTAACTATGAGCATTTCCACACATTCCTTATTCCTTTTTTTCACAACCTTGTTTAAAGAGAGAGAGAAGTATGAACTTCATAGTCTCATGATGTCAGAGTGACATCTCCAGAACCAGTGGGCATCAGATATCACGGTGTAAATGAATCACATGAAAGATGCACAATCACTGCCTGGGCATTCTGGAATTAACAATTAAATTATAACTTGAATCTAACATTTAAAAATGTCAGTTTTATGCAAATTTCATTTCACATATACGTCCCCTGTTTAGTATCCTAATAATGCATTTAACTAGTAAGACTCAGCAATGCAAAAGACAGCATCTCCTAGTTTTCTTTTTATTTTGAAAATTGTCTGAAAAACTCTGGACCTCTGAGTTGAGTCACTGGGCTTCCCAGCTGGCTCAGTGGTAAAGAATCTGCCTGCCAGTGTTGGAGATGTAGCTTCAGTCTCGGGGTGGAGAGAATCCCCGGGACGAGGAAATGGGAACCCACTGCAAAATTCTTGCCTGGAAAATCCCATGGACAGAAGAGAGTGGTTCTATGTATAATGGCATTTTCAACTCTGTTTTAAATATCTATATTGCACACAGGTTCTAAGTCATCACTGCATTTTGCAATGTCCCTAAAATCCCAACACCAAAACACATCCCAGTGGGAATGAGGATAGGAGTGACTCCCCATGCTGATCTCTCACAAAAAGAATAGTTTCAACAGTTGAAAATCGCTGATTCACGTTGAGAATTCATCATGCTCCATATAAAGCGAGGATGCAGACAATGGAGCAAAGGCTCTGGGACACAAGGAAGGGGTCTAAAGGGCTGGTCTTCACTATTATAAGAAGAAATGGGAAGAAATAAGATGATGAGGTGCCTGGGAAGAAAAACTAGGAGCAGAAAGCTAAAGGCTTGCAGATTCTCATTTGGGCATTTCAGGAGGAAAAACAGATGCAGCCCCAGTCCCAGGACAGGATATTTACCTGAGAAGTTGCCATTTCCTCCTCTTCTTCCTCCTGCTCTGTCTTCTGTGGGGATCGTATGCTGCAAACACACTTCTGAGGTTTGAGAAAATACCGTTGAGGGCATCAAAACAGCTCTTTAACCTGCAACGAATGCTCCTACAGACAAAAAACCTTGAAAAGCTGAGGAGACAGACCTCTCCTGTACTCTGTCTCAGGAGAGATTCAGGAACAATCAATTCCTACCTGGAGACCAGCCTGTGAACGTATGTCCTGATTGTTCTCTCCCCATAGAGAGTCCCTAACACTCTGCTCACACAGATGATGTGACCTGACTGACTTCCCCTGTTGCCTCTCCGTGGATGAAGCCAGGGCTTAGCTCTCACAGATGGATCAGGAGGCACTTCCTTAACGCGGGCCTCTGCTTAGAATGTCCTGGAGCACTTCCTAGACACCACAGTGATGCTCCCACAGGACCAACATAGAACTCTGTTGGGAGGGTATCAGTGAGGTCAGTTCCTGACACTGGTCATGTGATCCTGATGGGAAACCAGATGGCAACCACTTGGCTAAAGATTCTTTCTGAACCATTTCAGTGAATATAAATCCCTGGTGGTTGGGTGCCCAGTCCAAGAAGTTATCAATCTGCAGGTCTACAGTGTGGCCATTGATGGAGTCATCAGCAAATTCCATTTTTTTCTGATGTTTCTTCTCCAAAACCAACATTCAGGAGTCCTAGCTCAAAGCCTCACATTCATCACACCTAAGAACTCTCTGTAGGGGAGGATTTCAGGCAGGAATTTCTGAGAGAGGTCAAAGCTAGAATCAGGCAGAGAAAACACCAGTTCTTGCAGTTTAGCCTGTAGAAGTTACACTGGCTGAGGTGTTCTGGGCTCCCTAGGGTGAATGTGAATTAATCCATTCAATCCAAAACAATAAATTGGGTGAGCACTCTGAGAGTGTCATGAAGGGGCGATTGTAAAGTAGACCCTGGGGTTCAGCAAGACTGTTGATCTCAAGGAAGGTGGTCATGTAGAGCAGGTGCTCACAGGACTGGCTTTTGTGAGTTCAAGAAACCACAGGCTGCCTGCTGACCAGACAGATGCTGAGGCAGCAACAGCATGGACCAGTTTAGGGAAATTGTCAATAATATTCATTTTTTGATATAAGGATATGAGATTTGTGACTTTTACAGCTTACCAAACAAAGCCTAGGAAGCAGTTGGAAGCATGGTATGCATTATTTCCACGCCTCTTCCAGGAAGACTTTCTAATACATTTCTGGCTTATCACAGAAGCTGTCTTCATTTCAATACTGTCAAGTAATAATCATGACTTGTGTTGCTCTTATAAAGATACATCAATATTGCAGTGAACTCTCATTGTGGTTTTCTTACAAATCAAGGATATTACTATTGAAACTTTAGAAACAACTTCTATCTTAATACATGGAAAGTTTAAATGATCACTTACATTATGGCAACTTCCAGATATTTCACATCAATGCCAAACACCTCCATTTAGATGGTCATTGTCCATTTTACATTATGGTATCCTTCATCTTCTAATGGAGGATTGATAGAAATGGTTGCAACACAATATAAAAAGGCTAATCTTTAATAAACCATAAAAAATCTACATTTCCAAACACAGTAGAAAGCTTAGTATGGATTGAGTGTTGAATTACATTCACATCAAAGAATCTCAAATCATGTTATTATAAACAACCATACAGATAGCAATCCACTCCAGTACTATTGCCTGGAAAATCCCATAGACACAGGAGCCTGGTAGGCTACAGTCTATGGGGTTGCAAAGTTGTAAAGTCGACTGAGCGACTTTACTTTCACTTTCATACATACATTGCTAAGAATTGTAACTTCCTAACCATCAACCTTCATCTCATGATACCTGGTAATATGTCCATTTTCTATGTTTTAATTATGGAGTACATCCTACAGTTATTGTACTTTTGAGAAACTTCTGAAAACAAGATTGATGAAATGCCTTCTATTATGCAATCTCTGATATTTATTTCCATTTAACTTTTGATTAAATACTTTACATATTGGTTACATCATTTCCATATATATATATTTTTATACAGTCTTGTGTTTTCTGATGCATGTTTAGGGCAAACCACTTTCATCACTTGTTCCATTACTAGAGTTTCTCTCCAGTGTTTGTTCTCAGATGTTTAGTGAGATGAGCACTCTGACTAAAGGCTTTCCCACATTCAGTACATTCATATGGTCTCTCTCCAGTATGCATTCGCTGATGTTGAGTAACAGCTGAGTTGTAACCAAAGACTTTGCCATATTCAGTACATTTATATGGTCTCTCTCCAGTATGCACGCGCCGATGTTCAGTTAAGATTATAACACGTAATAAAGGCCTTGTGACATTCTGTACATTTATACCGTCTTTCCCCGGTATGAATTCGGTAATTTGAGTAAGGGCCGAACTCCTAATAAAGGCTTTGCCACGTTGTTTACATTTGTATGGTTTCTCCCCAGTATGGAATCGATGATGTCGATTAAGAACTGAGCAATGATGAAAAGCTTTGTTACATTCTGTACATATATCAGGCTTCTCTCTAATATGGATTTGCTGATGATAGGTTAGATCTGAGTAACAGAAAAAGGCTTTGCTACATTCTGCACATTTATAAGGCTTCTCTGCAGTATGAATTTGCAAATGTTGAGTAAGACGTGAGTTGTAAGTAAAGGCTTTGCCACATTCTGTACATTTATAAGGTTTCTCTCCAGCGTGAAATTGCTGATGTCGAGTAAGAAGTGAGGAACGACAAAAGGCTTTGTTAAATTCTTTACATATATAAGGTTTCTCTCTAGTATGAATTCGTTGATGTTCAATAAGGTCTGAGTTGCAAGTAAAGGCTTTGCTACATTCTATACTTTTATAGGGTTTCTCTCCAGCATGAATTCGCTGATGTTGAATAAGGCTTGAGTTGTAAGTAAAGGCTTTGCTACATTCTGCACATTTATAAGGTTTCTCTCCAGTATGAATTCACTGATGTTGAATAAGACTTGAGTTGTAAGTAAAGGCTTTGCCATATACTGTACATTTATAAGGTTTCTCTCCAGCGTGAATTTGCTGATGTCGAGTAAGACATGAGGAATGACGAAAGGCTTTGTTACATTCTTTACATATATAAGGTTTCTCTCCAGTATGAATTCGCTGATTTCAATAAGGTCTGAGTTGCGAGTAAAGGCTTTGGTACATTCTGTATATTTATAAGGTTTCTATCCAGCATGAATTCGCTGATGTTTAATAAGGCTTGAGTTGTAAGTAAAGGCTTTGCCACATACTGTACATTTATAAGGTTTCTCTCCAGTATGAATTCGCTGATGTCGAATAAGACATGAGGAACGACGAAAGGTTTTGCTACATTCTGTACATTTATAAGGTTTCTCTCCAGTATGAATTCGCTGATGTTCAATAACAGCTGAGTTGCGAGTAAAGGCTTTGCTACATTCTGTACATTTATAAGGTTTCTCTCCAGTATGAAATCGACGATGTTGAATAAGAAGTGAGTTGTAAGTAAAGCCTTTGCTACATTCTGTACATTTATAAGGTTTCTCTCCAGTATGAATTCGCTGATGTTTAATAAGGCTTGAGTTGTAAGTAAAGGCTTTGCCACATACTGTACATTTATAAGGTTTCTCTCCAGTATGAAATCGACGATGTTGAATAAGAAGTGAGTTGTATGTAAAGGCTTTGCTACATTCTGTACATTTATAAGGTTTCTCTCCACCATGAATTTGATGATGTTTAATAAGGCCTGAGTTGTTAGTAAAGGCTTTGCCACATACTGTACATTTATAAGGTTTCTCTCCAGTATGAATTCGCTGATGTTCAATAAGAAATGAGAAACGACGAAAGGCTTTGTTACATACTGTACATTTATAAGTTTTCTCTCCAGTATGAATTCGCTGATGTTCAATAAGTAATGAGGAACGATGAAAGGCTTTGTTACATACTGTACATTTATAAGGTTTCTCTCCAGTATGAATTCGCTGATGTTCAGTAAGAAATAAGGAACGACGAAAGGCTTTTTTACATACTGTACATTTATAAGTTTTCTCTCCAGTATGAATTCGCTGATGTTCAGTAAGTAATGAGGAACGATGAAAGGCTTTGTTACATACTGTACATTTATAAGGTTTCTCTCCAGTATGAATTCGCTGATGTTCAGTAAGAAATGAGGAACGACGAAAGGCTTTGTTACATTCTTTACATATGTAAGGTTTCTCTCCAGCATGAATTCGCTGATGTTGAATAAGGAGTGAGTGATAGTTAAATACTCTGCAACATTCTGTACATTTGAAAGGTTTCCTTCCTGTATGAATTCTCCTATGTCTACTTAGATTGGATGACTTACTAAACACTTTCTCACATATCTTACACTTATTTTCTTTTTGTGGATTCTGAACAGTGTCCTGTTGAGTAAGTTCTGAACAGTGATTAGAAACCTTACCATATTCACTACAAGTCGTCTCTCCAGTACAAGTACTCTTATCTAGAGAAAAACCTGACATTTGATCAAAGGTATTTTGACATTGATTACTTTTGGAATCCTTGTTTGAAGATTCAGGTCCATGATGATTCTTAAGGTTTGAGTCTCCTTCAACGCTATACCTAGTTTCATTGCCTGAATATCTTCTCAGCTCTCCATAAATACTCTTGTAATTATTGGAGCTGGGGCTCTTACTTAAGGTCTGACTCATTTTATTGTACATGGAAAGTTGTTGTTTATTAACCATACCACAGTATGTATTGAACAATGATGGTTGGATTGCATCTTTTCCATTATCATCAACATTATACATCTTGGAATGGATAGAAGATATCTGTTGGGGGAAGAATAATGACACCCTGCTCATGGATTCCTCAAATTGCTTAGATTGTGAGTTTTCACACTCATTGGTAAATTGTAGGTGTTCAGACATGCTTGAATGTATGTTTAGTCGAAGCCTACATTCGGAATTGTCTAAACGAGTATTTGCAGTAGAGACTTGATTACCTTCCAGATTTTCCACATTTTCTTTTAGAGAACACGTATGCTTCAAAAAAGGATGGAAATCTTTTCTTAAACACTTACACTTCTCAGCAGATGTTGAAGATTGAAGTTTCTGTTTTTCCCAATTTGAGTCACATTGATCATTTCTTTTTGCAGTACTGTTAGCATTATGTGTAACTACCTCCATTTGTTTATGTCCATATAAACATCCTCTCTGTCTTTCATATACCCTGGTATATTCCCAATCTTTCATTAAATTTAAGTTTCGGAGGTGAAATATTTTATATATTCCTAGGTTGGCTTTTGGGAATACATCTTCTAATGTTGAATTCTTTGGCATCAAATTCTGGGTGTCTTGTGGAGACATAGCTGAAAGATACCAAATAACAGGTAATTTTACCTGCTATTCTCAGTAAATATCTTTAAAGATTTAGAGAAAATTGATGATCATAGCTAGTTTAAAAATAAAATAGCGACCGAAGGATCAAGTTGCTAGAGGCTTAGACAGATGTGGAGCTCATCTGTCTCTCTGCAAATAAATGAGAAATGGAACAATTCTCACAGAGCCCAGCTGAATAGTAGCAGAGACCTCTGGAAATCTGAACGGACAAGAAAGATTCCTCCTCTGTAGGGTAGGACAAAAGAAAGAAGAAGGAAAAAGAAGAGGAGAAGAAGTGGGTTGGGGCCTGCAACCCTACGGGGAGATGAAAGTGAGGAGAGGTCTCCATATCCAAAGAAGCCCATCACTGGGGGAGCTCACTTTGGACAGAAGGAGAGCCTCATTCTCTGTGGGAAGATAATATGGCAAACAGTGTGTGGCAGCAGGACAGAGTGAGACCTGCACACAGGGTACTGATCCCAGTCCTGCCCACCCAGCCTTAGAGGCATGTCCAGCAATGCAGACAAGGGCTGGGTGCTGAAATGTGGGGTTTGGAGAGTAGACCAGGCACAGGACTTCGGTTTGCTGTAAGGAGACATCCTGAGGGGACGGGAGTGAGGGAGGAGGTCTATAAACTGGATACTTGTGGAGGAAGCGTGAACCACTATAGAGAGAGTGTCATTGTTGAGTGACGCCCAGGGAACGAGCCAGCTGCATCCCTTGTCTCTTGTGCCCGCCCCTGCTAGCCAAGGACTACAATGAATTCTACCCAGCCTGGGTCTTTTGAGCCCCCAGCCATGGCCTGCCCCATCGACCTCCTCCACAATCAGCAGAATCCTGAGCTCAGGGGCAGCCTCAGTAGAATAAACCTGTGAGTTGGCCACACACAGAGATGGAGCAGAAAGCACAGGTGAATGCCCACAATAAAGAAAAAAGCTGCAAACTCTCCTTGCAGCAACACAAGCCACAGTCTTACACCCATGACCAGCTTTGTAACCTCAGCTATAACAGAGCATCTGAAGCAACAACCAAGGGCTCTCTCATTCATGGCAGGTATAACTTTAGTAGCTGTAGACTTTGTGGGCTCCTACACAAGGGGGCTGGGCGAGGACAGAGGCTAAGCTGCTCCATAGCACCACAGCGGGACCAGCTCCATGCTGAATGTAATCCCAGGACCTGACTTCACTGAATCTATGCTGTTGACCTTGTGAAAACAACCGCAGAGAGACAACAGGGCCATGTGCCATCATGCCCATGGTTAAGGTGGGGACAAGAGCAGTGCCAACACTACATAACAGGAGAGCTTGTAGAACGCATGAGAGGGGGCACCAGAGCACACCCTGAGGTGAACATTCCCAGAGGAGTAATACTCAGTGACTCTTCTCCCAGTGGGTGTGCTCCAATCCCACGTGCCTTGCACCACAGATCATAATCACAGCAAAGACTCAGATGTGGGGGCTCTATCCCACCGTGCACGGAGCAGGCACCATCAGAGACAGGGCAGTAACAAACACAGAACAAGGGGGAAACAGCCCTGAATATCCAGGGCAGGCGCTGGTCACAGTTAACACCAATCAGAGGACAGATCAAGAGAGGATAAGAGCACAAACCTCTGGACCAACCTCACCCATCAAGGTCCAGATACCAGAAGGAAGATTAACTAGGTCTCTGCACCCTTCAAAACAAAGACCACAAACAGAACGCAGGACAATATGAGATGGCAAAGAAATATGTTATAAGGGAAGAAATAAGATAAAACCCTCCAAGGACCAGTGAAAATTGAGGTGATAGGCAATCTAATGATTACTTCTTGCTTCTGGCCATCTTAAGTGGAGACATCAAAAACTTTCACAAATCCTAGGTGCCTAGTAATTCTTAAATCCACTTCTTGCCACACATATTTCTGAAATGTTCTATTAGATGTTTCAATCTAAGAATCATAAATTGTAGTGACAGAAACTAGTCAGAAACTGAGGACACATAAGACAGTGTCTGAGGAAGCTGAATACAAATAAGATAAACTTAATAAAGTTCTAGTTTTCAGAAATTAAATAAGAAGAGAGACTTTAAAACTATGATTGAAAGAGGGAACTCTACTCATTGCTCTGTGGAGACCTAAGTGGGAAGGAAATCAATAGGATGGTAAAGACTAGAGATCTCTTTAAGAAAATTAGAGGTACGGGGAATATTTCATGCAAAGATGGGAACAATAAAGCACAGAAAGGGGATGGACCTAAAAGAAGAAGATATTAAGAGAAGTTGGCAAGAATATATGGAAGAAGTATATGAAAAAGATCTTAATGACCGAGATAACCACGATAGTGTGGTCACTCATCTGGTAACAGACACCCTGGCATCGAAAGTAAAGTCGGCCTTAGAAAATATGACTACCAACAAAGCTAGTGCAGGTGATGGAATTCCAGCTGACCTATTTCAAGTTCTAAAAGATGATAATGCTAAAGTTCTGCCCTCAATAAGCCAGCAAATTTGCAAAACTCAGCAGTGCCCTCAGGACGGGAAAAGGTCAGCTTTCATTCCAATCACAAACAAAGGCAATGCCAAAGAACACTCAAACTACTACACAATTTCCCTCATTTCAAACAATAGCAAAGGCTCAAAATTCTCCAAGCGAGGCTTTAACAGCACGTGAACCAAGAGCTTCCAGATGTTCAAGCTGGATTTAAAAACGGCAGAGGAATCAGAGTTCAAATTGTCAACATGCCTTGGATCATATAAAAAGCAAGAGAGACCTGGAGAAACAACATCTGCTTTATTGACTATACCACAGCCTTTGATTGTGTGGACAACAAGAAACTGGAAAATTCTTCAAGAGACGGGAACATCAGACTACCTTACCTATCTGCTGAGAAATCTGTATGCAGGTCAACAAGAACAGTGAGAACTAGACATGTGACAACAGACTGATTCCAAATTGGGAAAGGAGTACGTCAAGGCTGTATACTGTAACCCTGCTTATTTAACGTATATGCACAGTACATAATGTGACATATCGGGATGGATGAAGCACAAATTGTAATCATGATTTCAGGGAGAAATATCCATAATCTCAGATGTACAGATGACACCACTCTTGGAGCAGAAAGTGAAGAAGAACTGAGGAGTCTCCTGATGAAACTGAAAGAAGAGGCTGAAAAAGTTGGCTTCAAACTCAACCTTCAAAAAACAAAGATCATGGCATAGGTCAGATCATTTCATGCAAACAGTGGGACAAACAGTGGAAACAGTGAGAAACTTTATTTCTGGGGGTTCAAAAATCACTGCAGATGGTGACTACTGCCATGAAAGTAAAAGACGCTTGCTCCTTGGAAGAAAAGCTATGACCAACCTAGGCAGCATATTAAAAACCAGAAACATTACTTTGCTGACAAAGGTCCATCTACTCAAAGCTATGGATTTTCCAGTAGTCATGTATGGATGTGAGAGTTGGACCATGAAGAAAGCTGAGTGCTTAAGAAGTGATGCTTTTGAACTGTCGTATTGGAGAAGATTCTTGAGAGTCCATTACACTGCAAGAAGATCTCACCACTCCATCCTAAAGGAAATCAGTCCTCAATATTCATTGGAAGGACATGGTGAAGCTGAAGTTCTGATACTTTGGCCTCCTGATGTGAAGAATTGACCCACTGAGAAAGACCCTGATGCTGGGAAAGATTGAACATGAGAGGAGAAGGGGACGACAGAGGGTGAGATGGTTGCATGGCATCACTGACTTGATGGACATGAGTTTGAGAAGGCTCTGGGAGTTACTGATGGACAGGGAAGCCTGGCCTGCTGCAGACCATGGATCGCAGACTCAGATTTGATGGCGCGACGGAACTGAACTGACGGATATGTATAATGAATTCTCTTTGCTGTATACGAGTACAAAATGGGAAAACAGCTATATTCCCATTAGAACTTTTAATAAAGATTTCTTTATAAAATCTAAAAATAGTCAAAGTTTGAATCAACCAGTAATAATGTAGTGGAAAATGTGCTAAGATTTTATGTCAATTTATTTTAAAATTATATGAGGTAATAAAACACTATAAAGTATTTTAGCATGTTAGAATTGGGGCAAATACACTAAAGATATTTAATATGAGATCATATAAGGTAACAAGAAACTTTCAAGTCAATCTGAGATGTGCACTGTTTCATTTTCACCAGGTTTTGCTTTCTGCAGTGAAAAATTACTTGAATTTGAAATTTATTTACAAGTTCCTACGTGTCGCTTCCAGTGGATAGGAAATTATAAATCAGAGAACAAAATCCTGTCCCTATTATTCCTGGAAATTCAGCAGTTTGTTTACCACTTCACTCACACATTTCTGTATAGAGGTAGAAGGAAACTTTAAAAAGACTGTCATGCAGTTACTCAGAAATGGGCAGAGTTTTCCTAGGGCCCCCAGAAATGGAAGAGGAACGAATGAATGCAGTGTGTCACAAGCCAAGAGGAGACATTTAGGTCACACTGTGATGGAGAAAAGTAATCATTGGAGATAAATTCATGAATGATTTGAGAGAAAGAATGAAGCAGGTTATACATTTCTATCACAGTAGCAGAACAAACCCAGGTTTTCGAAAGCCATTTCCACCAAAGCAAATCTCCCAACACCACATGATGAAGGATGAGTTACTCGCTGCTCCTCAGACCTCTCATCTGAGTCATCATCTCCAACCATTCATACCTACCTGGGTAAATGGCTGTTGTCTCCATTCTCCTTATATTTCTAGGATCCTTCAATAGCTTCAGAAAGGTGACCAGGTCCACCTTAGAGACAAGGCCTGTTGATCGGAGAAAGGAATATTTGTGTTGTTAGAGATTCATCAGTATCGAATTCAATACGTATTCAGGTGAGACGAGAATGCATTTTCTTCTAGAAAACGATTTCCTGAAATACTTTATTCAAAGCCGCTATACAATACTCCTGGGACACGACTGAGCGACTTCACTTTATTTTTTCTCTTTCATGCATTGGAGAAGGAAATGGCAACCCACACCAGTGTTCTTGCCTGGAGAATCCCAGGGACGGGGGAGCCTGGTGGGCTGCTGTCTATGGGGTTGCACAGAGTCGGACATGACTGAAGAGACTTAGCAGCAGCAGCAGCATACAATACTAACACACACCTAACAATCAGGTCCTGAGATTCTGGTCAAGTAGTACTAAGGCAAAGGTAAGTAGAGTCAATGTGAGATTAAGAGAGGGTGCAGCTATTTAATACCACAGCACTTACACAATTACCAGGAACCTAGAATGAAGGACGCAGAGTACATCAAGGAAAAAAACGTCACCAGCATAATGATTCATCATGAAGCCTTTCTTTCTAAACTCAGAAATAACCCATTATCCCCTAGAGAGCACAGATCTGAAAATACTGTGGGAAGCAGAAAATTTCAGAAGACATTCTAGAAATGACGGAACAAAAACGCAGTGGGTAGATAAGGGATTCTGGAGGGCAGTTATCCTCACCCAAGGAGGCCAGGTTCCTGTAGTTCTCTAACATCACGTCCCTGTACAATTCCCGCTGACTAAAGTCCAGGCATCCCCACTCCTCTTGAGTGAAGTCTATGGCCACATCCTGGAACGTCAGCCGTCCCTGAAATACACAGTACAGATGCCAATAGGCCGTGGGAAGTCTTCCTAACGTGATCCAAGATGAAAACGGCAAGTTCAGAGACGTGATCGTGATTTGGTGGCTTGGCTGTTATTTTAAAACATATTTTTTTACACAGTTTTCCTTTTTACCCAATTTCTAATGTGAAGAAAGGAGGATGAGTTATGATCAACAAGCCATTAGAGAAACTATTCTCATCTGAAAGAGCAATTATAAAATAATCAGGGCAACATTAGCATATTTATTACGTGATTCAGGAGCAGACCATGGCCATGTTTTAAGGATATCAGCATGGCAAAAGTCTAACCATGAGGGGTTACTTTTGGAGAAGAAGAATAAGCTTTGTCTACATGTACCATAACCTTAAGTAATGTTTATTTACTTTACCAAAGTAACAAAAGATTTTAAAAATGAATATAAATCACTTAAAGGTAAAGAAATTCATAATCTCTTCTTGAAAGCTGCATTCTAAGAAAACTCTCTTCTATTAACATAGAGATGAGACTAAATTCCAGTCTGCTACCAGCTTACCAGATAGCAAACAGAAGTTGTTTATCGGTTAACCTTAGAAAAATCTTTTCCATAAATCATGAAGTAGCAGTACTCTTCCAAAGGCATCAGAGTGAAACCATAGAAGACATGTTTAAATATGATTAAACTCCAATTAACACTGTAGCCTGGTCATTGCTGTGACCTGTAACTCCTTAACAGGATAAGTAGAATTATAGTTGACCACATTTTATTAGGGCATATCAGATCTATATGAACTCCACATAATTTTAGGATATCTATATAGGTAACATCCATCATACAGTATAATCTGACAATATTTATCACCCCGTCAACAGTACTTCCCATGTAACTTTACATATCCATTGAACCCAGGTAGTATAATAGCTCCCTGGGATGTCTCAGGGGCACTCGGAATCATTACAAAGTCAGTTAGAAGTCAAGTCATTTAGGAAGCTTTGTGGAAAAATATCAAAAGGGGTTATACCATTCAGTCAGATAAAACCTGAATAAGCAAATTTGGCCTTGAAATATGGAATGAAGCACGGCAAAGACTAATAAGAATTTTGCCAAGAAAATGCACTAGTGATAACAAACACCCTCTTCCAACAACACAAGAGAAGACTCTATACATGGACATCACCAGATGGTCAACATCGAAATCAGATTGATTATATTCTTTGCAGCCAAAGATGGAGAAGCTCTATACAGTCAGAAAAACAAGACCAGGAGCTGACTGTGGCTCAGATTATGAACTCTTTATTGCCAAATTGAGACTTAAATTGAAGAAAGTAGGGGAAACCACTAGACCATTCAGCTATGACCTAAATTAAATCCCTTATGATTATACAGTGGAAATGAGAAATAGATTTAAGGTCCTAGATCTGATAGATAAGAGTGCCTGATGAACTATGAAATGAGGTTTGAGACACTGTACAGGAGACAGGGATGAAGACCATCCCCATGGAAAAGAAATGCAAAAAATAAAATGAGTGTCTGGGGAGGCATTAAAAATAGCTGTGAAAAGAAGAGAAGCAAAAAGCAAAGGAGAAAAAGAAAGATATAAGCATCTGAATGCAGAGTTCCAAAGAATAGTAAGAAGAAATAAGAAAGCCTTCCTCAGCGATCAGTGCAACAAAATAGTGGAAAACAACAGAATGGGAAAGACTAGGGATCTCTTCAAGAAAGTCAGAGATACCAAGGGAATATTTCATGCAAAGATGGGCTCGATAAAGGACAGAAATGGTATGGACCTAACAGAAGCAGAAGATACTAAAAGAGGTGGCACGAATACACAGATCAGATCAGATCAGTCGCTCAGTTGTGTCCAACTCTTTGCGACCCCATGAACTGCAGCACGCCAGGCCTCCCTATCCATTACCAGCTCTCGGAGGTCACTCAGACTCACATTCATCGAGTCAGTGATGCCATCCAGCCATTTCATCCTCTGTCGTCCCCTTCTCTTCCTGCCCTCAATCCCTCCCAGCATCAGAGTCTTCTCCAATGAGTCAACTCTTCCCATCAGGTGGCCAAAATACTGGAGTTTCAGCTTTAGCATCATTCCTTCCAAAGAAATCCCAGGGCTGATCTCCTTCAGAATGGACCGGTTGGATCTCCTTGCAGTCCAAGGGACTCTCAAGAGTCTTCTCCAACACCACAGTTCAAAAGCATCAATTCTTCAGCACTCAGCCTTCTTCACAGTCCAGCTCTCACATCCATACATGACCACAGGAAAGACCATAGCCTTGACTAGGCGAACCTTTGTTGGCAAAGTGATGTCTCTGCTTTTGAATATGCTATCTAGGTTGGTCATAACTTTCCTTCCAAGGAGCAAGCGTCTTTTAATTTCATGGCTGCAGTCACCATCTGCAGTGATTTTGGAGCCCAGAAAAATAAAGTCTGACACTGTTTCCACTGTTTCTCCATCTATTTCCCATGAAGTGATGGGACCAGATGCCATGATCTTCGTTTTCTGAATGTTGAGCTTTAAGCCAACCCTTTCACTCTCCACTTTCACCTTCATCAAGAGGCTTTTTAGTTCCTCCTCACTTTCTGCCATAAAAGTGGTGTCATCTGCATATCTGAGGTTATTGATATTTCTCCTGGCAATCTTGATTCCAGCTTGTGTTTCCTCCAGTCCAGCATTTCTCATGATGTACTCTGCATATAAGTTAAATAAACATGGTGACAATATACAGCCTTGACGTACTCCTTTTCCTATTTGGAACCAGTCTGTTGTTCCATGACCAGTTCTAACTGTTGCTTCCTGACCTGCATACAGATTTCTCAAGAGGCAGATCAGGTGGTCTGGTATTCCCATCTCTCTCAGAATTTTCCACAGTTTATTGTGATCCACACAGTCAAAGGCTTTGGCATAGTCAATAAAGCAGAAATAGATATTTTTCTGGAACTCTCTTGCTTTTTCCATGATCCAGCGAATGTTGGCAATTTGATCTCTGGTTCCTCTGCCTTTTCTAAATCCAGCTTGAACACCTGGAAGTTCACGGTTCCCATATTGCTGAAGCCTGGCTTGGAGAATTTTGAGCATTACTTTACTAGCGTGTGAGATGAGTGTAATCGTACGGTAGTTTGAGCACTCTTTGGCATTGCCTTTCTTTGGGATTGGGATGAAAACTGACCTTTTCCAATCTTGTGGCCACTGCTGAATTTTCCAAATTTGCTGGCATATTGAGTATAGCATTTTCACAGAATCATCATTCAGGACTTGGAATAGCTCCACTGGAATTCCATCACCTCCACTAGCTTTGTTCGTAGTGATGCTTTCTAAGGCCCACTTGACTTCACATTCCAGGATGTCTGGCTCTAGGTCAGTGATCACACCATCATGATTATCTGGGTCGTGAAGCTCTTTTTTGTACAATTCTTCTGTGTATTCTTGCCACCTCTTCTTCATATCTTCTGCTTCCGTTAGGTCCATATCATTTCTGTCCTTTATCGAGCCCATTTTTGCATGAAATGTTCCTTTGGTATCTCTGATTTTCTTGAATGGATCCTTAGTCTTTCCCATTCTGTTGTTTTCCTCTATTTCTTTGCATTGATCGCTGAAGAAGGCTTTCTTATCTCTTCTTGCTATTCTTTGGAACTCTGCGTTGAGATGTTTATATCTTTCCTTTTATCCTTTGCTTTTCACTTCTCTTCTTTTCGCAGCTATTTGCAAGGCCTCCCCAGACAGCCATTTTGCTTTTTTGCATTTCTTTTCCATGGGGATGGTCTTGATCCCTGTCTCCTGTACAATGTCACGAACCTCATTCCATAGTTCATCAGGCACTCTATCTATCAGATCTAGGCCCTTAAATCTATTTCTCAGTTCCACTATATAATCATAAGGGATTTAATTTAGGTCATACCTGAATGGTCTAGTGGTTTTCCTACTTTCTTCAATTTCAGTCTGAATTTGGCAATAAGGAGTTCATGGTCCGAGCCACAGTCAGCTCCTGGTCTTGTTTTTGCTGATTGTATAGAGCTTCTCCATCTTTGGCTGCAAAGAATATAATCGATCTGATTTCGGTGTTGACCATCTGGTGATGTCCATGTATAGAGTCTTCTCTTGTGTTGTTGGAAGAGGGTATTTGCTATGACCAGTGCATTTTCTTGACAAAACTCTGTTAGTCTTTGCCCTGCTTCATTCCATATTCCAAGGCCAAATTTGCCTGTTACTCCAGGTGTTTCTTGACTTCCTACTTTTGCATTCCAGTCCCCTATAATGAAAAGGACATGTTTTTTTGGGTGTTAGTTCTAAAAGGTCTTGTAGGTCTTCATAGAACCGTTCAACTTCAGCTTCTTCAGTGTTACTGGTTGGGGTATAAACTTGGATTACTGTGACATTGAATGGTTTGCCTTGGAAATGAACAGAGATCATTCTGTTGTTTTTGAGATTGCATCCAAGTACTGCATTTCAGACTCTTTTGTTGGTCATGATGGCCAACATGGAGTGGTCATGATGGCCACTCCATTTCTTCTGATGGATTCCTGCCCACAGTAGTAAATATAATGGTCCTCTGAGTTAAATTCACCCATTCCAGTCCATTTTAGTTCACTAATTCCTAGAATGTCGACATTCACTCTTGCCATCTCTTGTTTGACCACTTCCAATTTGCCTTGATTCATGGACCTAACATTCCAGGTTCCTATGCAATATTGCTCTTTACAGCATCGGACTTTGCTTCTATCACCAGACACATCTACAGCTGGGTATTCTTTCTGCTTTGGTTCCATCCCTTAATTCTTTCTGGCGTTATTTCTCCACTGATCTCCAGTAGCATATTGGGCCCCTACTGACCTGGGAAGTTTGTCTTTCAGTATCCTATCATTTTGCTTTTTCATTTCTTCTTTGGAAGGAATAAGGTTAAAGCTGAACTGCAGAACTTTGGTCACCTCATGCAAAGAGTTGACTCATTGGAAAAGTCTCTGATGCTGGGAGGGATTGGGGGCAGGAGGAGAAGGGCACGACAGAGGATGAGATGGCTGGATGGCATCACTGACTCGATGGACCTAAGTCTGTGTAAACTCCGGGAGTTGGTGACGCACAGGGAGGCCTGTTGTGCTGCGATTCATGGGGTCCCAAAGAGTCAGACACTACTGAGCGACTGAACTGAACTGAACTGAGCTTCTTTGGCTGGAAATACTCTGTTTTTTGTCATTCTGCTGTGCCAGGAGGGCAATGGGTCCCTTGGGATCATGATTATGGGTAAGTTTAAACAAACCCGTTCAGAAGTTAAGAAGCTTATCAAGTCCAAAGAATCAGAATTTTAGGAAAGAAACAGAAGAAACAAACAAAAGGACTATGCCTCTTACCTCGAAATGAGTCATTTCTGACTCCTTGCTTTCCTCTTCCTCTGGGCTTCCTTCTCACGTAAGACCAGTCTTGGGAAGTGACCCCTGCATGTTGAACATAGACTGTTCAATACCTAGAAAAACACACCGAGCTCCCTGTAACACAGCCCCACACAGAGGGAGGATCTCAACAGGTACAAAATATAATCCTCTACGGCCACTGACACAGCAGGGATTCTGGAACACAGAATCAAACGAGGTCTTTTTCATTTTATTCTTTTCTCTTCAGAACTCGAGGCCCTTCCTGTGAAAACTACAAGTTCTAGGCTGACCCTGCCCTTCAAACCTTAGGCGAGACCCTGACCATACTCCATACGGAATAGAGCCTCCTTCACCTCTTGGTGGGTCACGGATACAGGGGTTGGGCAGTACAGGACTTTAAGTAGCGGTCTCTACAACCTAAAAGGTAGAACTGGTAGAGAAGAACGTGGACTCTAGAACGATAGTAACAGGAAGCGGATGTGGACCCTGGGGACCCGGCAGCTAAGATAAAGGACTTCAGAACTTTCACGGCGATTCGAAGACATACACTGGGCACGGGAAAATGGGGACGTAGTTTGAATGTTCACAGAGACCCTGAAACCAACATGTGAAGGACAACAGGCTGTGGGACTAGGAATCGGGTTTTAAACAAAACTCACCAAAACAGTCTGTCGCTCATTTAATCTCAATTCCGGGTCTGCAGGATACTGCGCACTCGCCGGCGGAAGATCCGGTACAGAGGAAGGTGGGCGCGCTAGGCTGCGGCCAAAGATAGGCGACGAAAGGGGAAAGGGTGGGATGAGGCCGGAAGCGCAGGTATTTATGGGCCGGGCCAATGGGGACCGAGCCTTGCCTCCCTTCACCCCGCCCCTGTCTGTTTTGGGTCTGTTGGTCCTTCTGTCCAGCTGTGCTTCCTTTCTCTGCCTTTCTCTGCCTTTAAATCTCTTTGACTTCCTCGGGAGCAGAGCTGCTTCCTGCCTGTTCTAAGTGTTTCAAACAACTTAAGGCAAAAGAGAAGAATTTTGAGAGGTGTCTCTATGGAAAGCCGAGGTATTTTCAGCAAGTTGAAAAACGGGGAAAATTCCAAAGCCCTTTGTGTGAGTGTGTGAAGATGGGTGTCTCCTCAGTGACGAAAAGCAGAATGTAACCGCTCAGATAATCCATTGGGAGGAAGCCTCAGTAATTGTAACCGGAGACCTGCTTACATAGGGAAGCTGGCTTTTCTCTTAGGAAGTGATTCCAGAAAGTAAGAGGGAGACCGGAATCCACATTGTCGTTTATAATGTAACCAAAGAAATGACATATCGTTACTCCTCTCAGAATCTGTTGATATACAGATTGCCTCTGTTAATTGTTGCTGCTGCTGCTGCTGAAGCAACCAATTGCCTGCTTCTTCCAGGATGGAACAAGTTTCCAAGAAGCAGGACTTTTTGTGCTAAAAGTGGGGACGAAATTAGGCAAATGGGACGCATGGATCACATTGACTCCTCTGCACTTAGCTTCCCAAACACCCTCCCCGACTGTTGGCTTTCTTTCGTAACCTCCTCCTCTTCACCCAGTCCTTGAAAGGATAATCTGGAGAAGCACTAACACAAGACAGGAAAAATAGTGAGAGGCCCACAGAGCATTGTATCCCGGGAGAGTACACCTTTCTCTTTCAATGTGAGATTAGCAACTTCCCTGGTAGTCCAGTGGTGAAGATGCTGTGCTTCCACTGCAGGTTATTGAGTTCAGTCTCTGGTTGGGGAGCAAAGATCTCAGAGTTCAAGATTTAATCATTTCTTACACAGAAAGCATTAATAATTACAATAAAAGGAAAATGAATGTCAAGTTAAGAAATTACTTATTAAAGAAAATGTGTTTAGTAGCTTCCCTGACAGCCCAATGGTTAAGACCCTACCTTCTGTTGCAGAATTGTGTTTCCTTCCCTAGCAGGGAACGAAGATCCCATGTGTTTTGGGGTGTGAAACAAATGAAAAGAAAATATGTTTCTTAAGTATCTGTGAGTGGGGAAAAATTTAGAGGACATTGATACTGATTTTCATGATAAAAGTATCAGTAGGTTAAACCTCACGGTTCCCTGCTGGAACCTCTGGTTCTGAATATGACTTTGGTCACTAAGACCTAAGAGAATATTCTCTATGAAGTTGGCACTAAGGTGTACCTGCTGTTGCAGAGCACAGTGGAAATTATGTGGGAATTTCTATCTATCAGACATTGAATCCTAACTATAAACATGGGGTATTTGCCTCAAGATACTTTTTGAGAAATTCTATGAGATTTCAGACAATGAGGTATGAAAATTTCACCTTTGTAAAATGACAGACGAAGAAATTCTTGAAAATCCCTCTCAGGTGCTTTGGCTCCATTTGTCTACTCATAATCTAAGTGGAGGCACAGTTCAGTGGTCTCAAGAATAGGAAATAACTCGTTTTTGGTAGAAACAGTTCTCATGGACACAAACTATACAAGCAGACACATGAAATCCCCTTCCTTTGTCAGACCTGAGTATTTACTACTGGTTTCTTGTGAGTCCCTGTCTGTCTCCAGGGATCAAAGGGAACAAAACCTTCCTCAAGCATTTCAAGAGTCCCTTTGGAGATGATCGGTACAAACTTGTAATTGTTGTTTTATCCTTAGCAACTGAGCCATAAAAACTTTCAGAAATAATCTCAGTTCTCCAAGCCTGTCTAACATCACAGGTACAGGTGATAAGATAATTGCAGTTCTGAGGGGTCATGAGGTCACAGGATCACAAACCCATATCTAGGGGTCTCACTGCATCCCTCCTCATCACAGGAGCAGCTTGACGTGACCAGCGCTCTGAACCCAATATCCAGGCTATGTGAGGATATCAAGTGAGTATTTTCTGTTTCAGCTTGTGGGCAAGAATCTGCAAGAAACAGGTGCTTTCAGGAGTCTGGGTTGGTGATCATTCAGGAAAAACGAAGTGTTCTTTCTGACTCAGAGTATTGCACTACCAAAGCAACACTGGCAGGAGGAATAATTCAAAAAATGTAATGAAGCTATTAAAGAGAGATTCAGATCAGATCAGATCAGTCGCTCAGTCGTGTCCGACTCCCTGCGACCCCATGAACCGCAGCACGCCAGGCCTCCCTGTCCATCACCAGCTCCCGGAGGTCACTCAGACTCGCATCCATCGAGTCAGTGATGCCATCCAGCCATCTCATCCTCTGTCGTCCCCTTCTCCTCCTGCCCTCAATCCCTCCCAGCATCAGAGTCTTCTCCAATGAGTCAACTCTTCGCATGAGGTGGCCAAAATACTGGAGTTTCAGCTTTAGCATCATTCCTTCCAAAGAAATTCCAGGATTGATCTCCTTCAGAATGGACTGGTTGGATCTTCTTGCAGTCCAAGGGACTCTCAAGAGTCTTCTCCAACACCACAGTTCAAAAGCATCAATTCTTCAGCGCTCAGCCTTCTTCACAGTCCAGCTCTCACATCCATACATGACCACAGGAAAGACCATAGCCTTGACTAGGCGAACCTTTGTTGGCAAAGTGATGTCCCTGCTTTTGAATATGCTATCTAGGTTGGTCATAACTTTCCTTCCAAGGAGCAAGCGTCTTTTAATTTCATGGCTGCAGTCACCATCTGCAGTGATTTTGGAGCCCAGAAAAATAAAGTCTGACACTGTTTCCACTGTTTCCCCATCTATTTCCCATGAAGTGATGGGACCAGATGCCATGATCTTCGTTTTCTGAATGTTGAGCTTTAAACCAACCTTTTCACTCTCCACTTTCACCTTCATCAAGAGGCTTTTTAGCCCCTCTTCACTTTCTGCCATAAGAGTGGTGTCATCTGCATATCTGAGGTTATTGATATTTCTCCCGGCAATCTTGATTCCAGCTTGTGTTTCCTCCAGTCCAGCATTTCTCATGATGTACTCTGCATATAAGTTAAATAAACATGGTGACAATATGCAGCCTTGACGTATTCCTTTTCCTATTTGGAACCAGTCTGTTGTTCCATGACCAGTTCTAACTGTTGCTTCCTGACCTGCATACAGATTTCTGAAGAGGCAGATTAGGTGGTCTGGTATTCCCATCTCTTTCAGAATTTTCCATAGTTTATTGTGATCCACACAGTCAAAGGCTTTGGCATAGTCAATAAAGCAGAAATAGATGTTTTTCTGGAACTCTCTTGCTTTTCCATGATCCAGCGGATGTTGGCAATTTGATCTCTGGTTCCTCTGCCTTTTCTAAAACCAGCTTGAACATCAGGAAGTTCACGGTTCACATATTGCTGAAGCCTGGCTTGGAGAATTTTGAGCATTACTTTACTAGCGTGTGAGATGAGTGCAATTGTGCGGTAGTTTGAGCACTCCTTGGCATTGCCTTTCTTTGGGATTGGGATGAAAACTGACCTTTTCCAATCTTGTGGCCACTGCTGAGTTTTCCATATTTGCTGGCATATTGAGTGCAGCACTTTCACAGCATCATCATTCAGGACTTGGAATAGCTCCACTGGAATTCCATCACCTCCACTAGCTTTGTTCGTAGTGATGTTTTCTAAGGCCCATTTGACTTCACATTCCAAGATGTCTGGCTCTAGGTCAGTGATCACATCATCATGATTATCGAGGTCTTGAAGCTCTTTTTTGTACAGTTCTTCAGTGTATTCTTGCCACCTCTTCTTAATATCTTCTGCTTCTGTTAGGTCCACACCATCTCTGTCCTTTATCGTGCCCATCTTTGCATGAAATGTTCCTTTGGTATCTCTGATTTTCTTGAAGAGATCCCTAGTCTTTCCCATTCTGTTGTTTTCCTCTATTTCTTTGCATTGATCACTGAAGAAGGCTTTCTTATCTCTTCTTGCTATTCTTTGGAACTCTGCATTTAGATGTTTATATCTTTCCTTTTCTCCTTTGCTTTTGGCTTCTCTTCTTTTCACAGCTATTTGTAAGGCCTCCCCAGACAGCCATTTTGCTTTTTTGCATTTCTTTTCCATGGGGATGGTCTTGATCCCTGTCTCCTGTACAATGTCACGAACTTCATTCCATAGTTCATCAGGCACTCTATCTATCAGATCTAGGCCCTTAAATCTATTTCTCACTTCCACTGTATAATCATAAGGGATTTGATTTAGGTCATACCTGAATGGTCTAGAAGTTTTCTCTACTTTCTTCAATTTCAGTCTGAATTTGGCAATAAGGAGTTCATGATCCGAGCCACAGTCAGCTCCTGGTCTTGTTTTTGCTGATTGTATAGAGCTTCTCCATCTTTGGCTGCAAAGAATATAATCGATCTGATTTCGGTGTTGACCATCTGGTGATGTCCATGTATAGAGAGATTAGGTGTTACCAGATGTCAGTGTGCAATGCCTCCTAACATATCTCAGTCTAATTCTTTTTGAAAAAAATTTATTTATTTGTCTGTACTGGATCTTTGGAGAAGGCAATGGCACCCCACTCCAGTACTCTTGCCTGGAAAATCCCATGGATGGAGGAGCCTGGTAGGATGCAGTGCGTGGTGTCGCTAAGAGTGGGACACGATTGAGCGACTTCACTTGCACTTTTCACTTTCAAGCATTGGAGAAGGAAATAGCAACCCACTCCAGTGTTCTTGTCTGGAGAATCCCTGGGACGGGGGAGCTTGGCGGGCTGCCATCTATGGGGTCGCACAGAGTCGGACACAACTGAAGTGACTTAGCAGCAGCAACTAGATCTTACTTGTGCTATATGGGATTTAGTTCCCTGATCAGGGATCAAACCTAGGCACCTCCCCCAGTCCTGACCTCCAACCCCCCAACCCCGCCCTGGCCAAAGCTAGCATTGAGAGCCAGGTGTCTTAGTCATTGGACCACCAGGGAAATCACAGTGTAATTTTTGTGACAGTGATTGTTATTTTAGAATCCAAGCGATATGAAACCTAATGTTTAGTGTAACTAATGACTGGAATTGCAGAGATCTGTGGGAAATGATGGAGTACCTTACAGAAATCATACATTTTGGGGGTTACTATATGTGTGCCAACAGTACCTCCATAAGTAATAAATCTATAGGAATGATATTTATTAGAAACAGTGTATACAGTTGACAATTGTGTGCTTAGTCCATCAGTCGTGTCTGACTCTTTGCAACGCCATAGACTGTAGCGAGCCAGGCTCATCTATCCATGGAAGTCTCAGGGCAAGAATAGTGGAGTGGATAGCCATATCCTTCTCCAGGGGATCTTTCCGATCAAGGTATCGATCCCTAGTTTCCTGCACTGTAGGCAGGTTCTCTACCAATTGAATCACCAGACAGCAGTAGAAATATCTTCTCTAACTCTGGATATTATAAAGTGCTTAACACATTGTTTCCTATTGAAAACATCCACAGTTGGCTGATTTGGGTCACACCATTTTCCAAAAGTAACTTCAGAAATGTGTTTCAGATGGCGGCTATCAGGCACAAAAGCCTAGTGTGTCCTATTCTCTGATTTGAAAATATTCTCAAAATTTATAGTTGTATAACTTCATTTTACAAAACAAAAATCACTTTCTTAAAATGTGATTTTCTTTAAATGTAATATATTAATGTTTCAGATATCTTGACAGCCGCTCAATATTTTTAATGTCACACTAATTAACAGATCAGTTTATGATTAGGAATTCAGTTCACTTCAGATGCTCAGTAGTGTCTGACTCTTTGCGACCCCATGAATCGCAGCACGCCAGGCCTTCCTGTCCATCACCAACTCCCGGAGTTCACTTAAACTCATGTCCATTGAGTCGGTGATGCCATCAAGCCATCTCATCTTTTGTTGTCCCCTTGTCCTACTGCCCCCAATCCCTCCCAGGGTCAGTCTTTTCCAGTGAGTCAGCTCTTGGCATCAGTTGGCCAAAGTATTGGAGTTTCAGGTTCAAAATCCTGCACTCAATGTGCCAGCACATTTGTAAAATTCAGCCCTGGCTACAGCACTGGAAAATATCAGTTTTGATTCAAATCTCAAAGAAAGGCAATGCCAAAGAATGGTCCAACTGAAGCACAGTTGTTGCACTCATCTCACATGCTAGTAAAGTAGTGCTCGGAATTATCCAAGCCAGGATTCAATAGTATGTGAACCAAGAGCTTCCAGATGTTCAAGATGGATTTAGAAAAGAGAAAGGAACCAAAGATCACATTGCCAACATCCCTTGGATCATAGAAAAAGAGAGTTCCAGAAAAAACCTATACTTCTGCTTCATTGACTATGTTAAAGAATTTGTATGGATCACAAGAAACTGTGGAAATTCTTAAAGAGATGGGAAAAGCCAGAACACGTTAGCAGTCTCCTGAAAAATCAGTATGCAGGTCAAGAAGCAACAGTTAGAGCTGGACATGGACCAGACTGGTTCCACATTTTGAAAGGAGTACATCAAGCCTGTATGTTCTCACATTGCTTATTTAACTTAAATGCAGAGTATTTAGTATTTAAGCTAAATGTGTGGCTGGATGAGGCACAAACTGGCACCAAGATTGCTGGGAGAAATATCAATAACCTTAGATATGCAGATGACACCACCCTTAGGGCAGAATGTGAAGAGGAACTAAAGAATCTCTTGATGAAAGTGAAAGAAGAGAGTGAAAAAGCTGGCTTCAAACTCAGCGTTCAGTAAATGAAGATCATGAAACCCAGTCCCATCACTTCATGGGATGGACTTCAATAGATGGAGAAACAATGCAAACAGTGACAGACTTTAGATTCTCGGGCTCCTAAATCACTAGAGATATTGGCTGCAGCCATGAAATGAAAAAGCGCTTGTTTTGGGGAAGAAAAGCCATAACCAACCTAGAGAGCATATTAAAACTCTAAGCCTAAAGTCAGGCACCATCTTCTGAAAGCATTAGATAAAGTTGCATTCTTATAGGACAAAAGTGTAGTGGGTTATAACAAAAAAAGAATTAACCCAAGGGTCCAAGGTAACAAACATTAAAGTTATTACTTACATTTCTATATACCAACTATATTAATCAACACACTCCCAGGGATACAAAAGTAAGGGTTATGAAAACCTGGCAGCAAGCATCAGCTCAACAAAGAAATCCTCTACTAGTTCTATTCTAACAATTTTAACTCTCTGAGAAGCTCTGTAGTGTTAGAATATCTTAAGCTTCCCTGCCTCTTGTTGTTGGGAGGCTGTGAACAATTTCATACATAGCTGCAGGAATCTGAACAAACCTGTCAGGCAAGCTAGAAAGTCATCAGAGGGGTTTGAATTGAAACATTCCTGTTATGCCCAGGAGACTTATTAACTAGAGCTCTAAATTGATTTTCTTCAGAGAAAGGTGTTCAGGGATAGCCTCCCGTTAATGTCAGAAGAGTTGGTGAAGGTCGTGAAATAGTAAAACAGACAGATTTTGGTTTTGGGGTAGATGCTCGGGCAGGTCCAGGGGGCCCCTTGAGTTCTGATTCTCCTTTGCATGTCAGATCCTCTCTGCATGACCTTTGTCATGGGTGGGAAGTCCCGTGCTGGCTCCTGGCATTTTACCAATATTTTCAAAAACTTTGATTCACTCAGTATATACAAAGGTGGGAAGATAGTCGCCAGTATACTAACTCATTTGTTGAAAAAAATAAAAAATCATCTTTTCACTACGGCTTTGTAATGCGGTATTTATCCTCCTTCTCACTATTGTACTGAACTTATCAATTCACATCCACCTATTTCTACTTTATTATCAAACTTTTATTTATTGTAACTAAATGGTATGCTTTAATATTGTTTCCTGAATATTTTACTCTTACCTTATCTTTACCCTGTGTGAACTTAAAAATCTTCTTGTGTAGTTTAAAATATAATCATGGTATCTTTACTTATATTACATTCATTTGTTCCTTACCCAGGGATCGAACACTCATCTCCTGCTTGGTAGGTGGCATCATTACCTTTGAACCACCAGGGCATGACTTTTAAATCCTCATTGAAAAAAATAAAAATAAAAATAAATCCTCATTGATATTCCTTTAAGTTTTTTCACTGTTACCAATTCAAATATCAGACACTTGATTTACAGGAAGAAATATAAATAATTCTTTTTCAGTGGCATCTAAGGTAAAGGAAGAATACTTAAGAGTATCAATTCCAGTTGATATGGTACAGAGTTCTGCCTCATTTTCTCATGCAGGATTCTCTGGCTCAGAAGAAGATTATTAGTTCCTGGGATTTGACAGAATGGCCCGTGAGGATTGAGCAATAGCAGTGATCTTCTTATTGCAGACTATGGCAGGGATTATGGGGAATTTCTGTCTTGTTTACCATTTTCTCTCCCTTTATTTTGCAGGAGGCAAATGTCGGTCCACAGATTGGATTCTCAAGCACGTGACTCTAGCCAACTCTTTGTTGTTCATTTGAAAGGAATTCCTGAAACACTGGCAGCTTTGGAGGCACACTTGCTTTTTACGTTCCAAGAGTCGGCAGAGATGTGTCCATTGGCACCATCTGCCTCTTGAGTGCCTTTCAGGTGATCATCATTCCCAGTGACTCCAAGTTGGCAGAGCTTAAGAGAAAAGCTCCCAAATATGTGGGCACCTTCAGTATCCTCTGCTGAATCTTCAGCATGATTCTCAGTATTTTGGTTCCATTTTCAATGACTGTCAAGTGGAACTACACAATCAACAGAGAGAATATAGATCATGTCTACTGTTATTTGTGGCATGCTGCCCCAAGGCCACAGATGTGAAGCCTTGCACCAAGAACACAGAAGCGGAGCTCAGAATTAAGGCCACTTTCAAAGCTGACTAAGCCCCTCTGAAACCTTTTTAAAAGCCCACTGATAGTCATTTCCAGGCTTCCCAACTCCCAGTGGTGCAAAGATGCCCACTCCAGTAAGCACCCTATAGTGCCCCAACTAATCACCCAACATCAACTATCCAGCAGCAATATTGCTTTGAGGCTGTAAAAATTGGCTATTAGCACATGGAAACTGTCGGCATCCCCTGGTCTGTCCAGATGTGGGCCCACTGCACTCGCAGGGCCTGCTTTATCTCTGCCCTTTGATTTTTAATAAACTCACTCCTTTCGGAAATGCCCTGTGTGGAAAATTCTTTTCCAACCCAGACTCAGACTGCCTCAACACTTATGGCTGATTGACAATGCTGTACAGCAGAAAGGAACACAGCACTGTAACAATCTAGAAGGGTGGGATGGGGAGGGACATGGGATGGAGGCTCAGAAAGGAGGGGACACGGGTGTACCTATGGCTGATTCTTCTTCATGTTTGACTTAAAACAACAAAATTCTGTAAAGCAATTATCCTTCAATCAAAAAATTTTAAAAAGATAAAAAACTCAAAAACTAAAAATATATACATTTCAAAAGAAAAAAAAATTCTATTTTTACAAAAAATTGTCAAACAATTGCCTAGTGGATACAAATGTGCCAGCAAGTGCAGGGGATATGGGGTTGATCCCTTGCCCAGGAATATTCCACATGCTGCAGGGCAACCTAGCCTGTGCATCACAACTGCTGAGCCTGTGTGCTGCAACTACTGACACCTAGAGCCGTGCTTCCCAGAAAAAGCCACCGCAATGAGAAGCCCATGCACCACAACTAGAGGAAGCCTGGACACAGCGACAGACACAAATTTTAAAAATGTTCAAAATATCAGGGACAAAAATAACTCAATCAAAAATTGGACCAAGACCTCATATCTCCAAAGAAGACATTTCGATGGGCAAGAGGCAAATGAAAGCCACTCAGCATCAGTAATTATTAAGAAATGGAAAACAAAACTACAATGAGGTATCCCCTCATTCTAGTCCAAATAACCATTGTCAAAATGCCCACCAATGATATAATAAAGGCTGAAGAGGCTGTGGAGATTAGGGAACCTCCTACATGACTGAAGGGAATGGAGGTTGGTGTAGCCACTAGGGAGGACAGTGTGGAGGTTCCTTAACAAACGCAACCTCCTTACATGTAAGGAAATAAATTCCACGAAAAGTCGACGAAACAGATTAGTTGACAACTCTGTAAATTCGTGGTAAGTCATCTGCAATGCTGATATTCTCACTTTTGATCTATCATTCCCAAATTCTTTAAATAAATATGCACTAAAACACCTACACTTGCACATTCTATACTAGTTTTCTCACTGCTAATATATGTACCTTCAGATATTTATATACTGCATTCAATGTATGTCAAAGGCATGAAAAAACAGTTCCTTTAAGCCTAGATGAAAGACATGTACTGAGGATTTTACATGCGGTAAAATTTTATGAATCTTTGTTCAGAATTTTGCAGTCATGTTTTTTAATTGTCCTTCCTGTGACTTTGTTACATTTATATTTGCTAAAATGATCCCATGGAAAGTCTTAGTTCAACAGAAGAAGAAAGGAAAATTGAAGCTGCTGAGTTTATGAGAGAATTCACAGCCAGCCTTGAGGGACCCTGTGGGAGGGCAAGGCTAGAACCAGGCCCAGACACTGCCAGTAAGTGGGACTCAGGCTTATAAGTGACCCTGGGTGAAGTGCTCTGGGCTCCGCAGACTGAGGGTGAATCGGTCCCTTCAGACCAAGATGAGCAGGATTCTGGTGAGCTCTGTGAGGGTGCCATTGAAGGGGGGCCTGTGAAGTACAACCTGGGGTTGAGCAAGACTGCTGATCACAGTCTTAACACTTCATTCATTACAATCAATTGAAACACTAGAAACCATTCACTTTTATTAATAACCAAGTATTAATTTCACACAAGGTTGAAATTAAACATTTTACAATCCACAGTATGATCCATGATTAAATCAGATTAAAAGTACAGGGAAATACTCATTTTTCTGAAAAAAAAAAAAAAAAAGGATGTGAGGATCATTATTTTTATGACTTACAAAACAAAGCCTAGGAAACAGTAAACAAGAAATACACTAATTACATGCCTTTTCTGGAAAGCGTTTCTAATACATTTCTAGGTTACCACAGAAGCTGTCTTTATTTCAACATTGCGAAGTAATATACTTCACTTATGCTGAAATTATAAAGATAAATCAATATTGTAGTGAACTGTGATTGTGTTCTTACTATTCAAGTGATAGAAGTATTGAAAATTTAGAACCGACTTTTGGAGAAGTTCCCTGGTGGTCCAGTGGCTAAGACGCCGCATTCCCAATGCAGGGGGTCTGGGTTCAATCCCTGGTCAGGGAACTAGGTCCCACATGCTGCAACTAAGATCTGATGCAGCCAAATAAATAAATATTCAACAAAAAACAATAGAACCAACTTCTTACTTTAATACATGGAAAGATTTCATGATCACTTATATTATGGCAACTTCCCAGGATACTTCATATAAATAACGAAGACCTTCAGTTAGATGTTCATTGTACACTTTACATTATGGTATTGATGAAAGTGAAAGAGGAGAGTGAAAAAATTGGGTTAAAGCTCAGCATTCAGAACACTAATATCAGGGCATCCGGTCCGATCACTTCATGGGAAGTAGATGGGGAAACAGTGGAAATAGTGTTTAAACAGACTTTATTTTTTTGGGCTCCAAAATCACTGCAGATGGTGACTGTAGCCATGAAATTAAGACACTTAGTCCTTGGAAGGAAAGTTATGATCAACCTAGATAGCATACTCAGAAGCAGAGACATTACTTTGTCAACAAGGTTCGTCTAGTCAAGGCTATGCTTTTTCCTGTGGTCATGTATGGATGTGAGAGTTGGACTGTGAAGAAAGCTGAGCACCGAAGAATTGATGCTTTTGAACTGTGGTGTTGGAGAAGACTCTTGAGAGTCCCTTGGACTGCAAGGAGATCCAACCAGTCCATCCTGAAGGAGATCAGTCCTGGGTCTTCATTGGAAGGACTGATGCTAAAGCTGAAACTCCAATACTTTGGCCACCTCATGTGAAGAGGTGACTCACTGGAAAAGACCCTGATGCTGGAAGGGACTGGACGCAGGAGAAGGGGACGACAGAGGATGAGATGGCTGGATGGCATCACCGATTTAATAGACATGAGTTTGGGTAAACTCCGGATGTTGGTGATGGACAGGGAAACCTGGCCTGCTGCGTATCATGGGGTCTCAAAGAGTTGGACACGACTCAGCGACTGAACTGAACTGAACTCCTCCTTCATCTTGTAATGGAAAATAGATAGAAATGGTTGCAACACAACATAAAAAAAGCTAATCTTTGAATCATAAACCCTCAAAAACTTTTTTCATTCACACTAGAAACAAAGCATAGTATGGATTATTTGACCATTGAATTACATTCATTTTGCTTTTCAGCTAATCTCAAATCAAGTCACTGTAAACAAAGATACATTGCTAGTAAGTGTAGCCTTCTAACTGTCAACCTTTATCTCACGATCCTGGCTAATACATCCATTTTATGTTTTTTAACTATGCATTGCTCTCTACAGTAATTCTCCATCGAGAGAAAATTTAGAAAAGAGGATTGATGATGAAATACTTTCTAGTATGCAATCCCCGCAATTTATTTTAATTTGATTTTTGATTAAATACTTTTCTACAAATTTGTTACAACATTTCCATAGGTTTCTTGTATAAACTCTTGTTTTCTGATATGATTAGGGCAAACATCTTCCATCACTTGTTCCATCACTCTCCAGCATGTGTTCGGAGATGTTTAGTGAGATGACCACTATGACTAAAGGCTTTGCCACATTCTGTCCATTTATAAGGTTTCTCTCCAGTATGAACTCGCAAATGTGTAGTAAGAATTGAGTTCCGATTAAAGGCTTTGCCACATTCAGTGCATTTATACCGTCTCTCCCCAGGGGATTTGCTGATGTTTAGTAAGACAAGAACTGTTAATAAAGGCCTTGCCACACTCTGTACATATATAACGTCTATCCCCCTTACGAATTCGGTGATGTTGAGTAAGACTTGAACTTATAATAAAGCTTTTGCCACATTCGTTACATTAGGATCATTTCTCCCCAGTATGGATTTGATGATGTGCAGTTAAACTTGTACTTTGAATAAAGGTTTGACCACATTCTGTACAATGATAAGGTCTCTCACCAGTATGAATTCACTGATGTCGTGTAAGATGTGAGCAATGGATAAAGGCTTTGTCACATTCTTTGCATTTATAAGGTTTTTCTCCAGTATGGGTTCACTGATGTTGATTAAGAGTTGAGTTCTGATTACAGGCTTTGCCACATTCTGTACATTTATAAGGTTTCTCTCCAGTATGAATTCGCTGATGTTGAGTAAGATATGAGCTACAGATAAATGCTTTGCTACATTCTGTACACTTGAAAGGTTTCCTTCCTGTATGAATTTTCCACTTAGATCAGAGGAGTTACTAAAGACTTTCCCAAATATCTTGCACTTGTTTTCTTTCTGTGAATTCTGAATAGTCTGCTGTTGAACAAGTTCTGAAGAGTGATTAGAAATTTTACCATATTCATTACAATTATAAGTCTTCTGTCCAGTATGAGTACTCTTATAGAGAGAAAGACCTGACATCTGATAAAAGATATTTCTACATTAATTACTTTTTGAATCCCTGTGTGAAGATTCAGGTCCCTAATGTTTCATAAGGTTTGAGTGTCCTTCAACCTTATACCCAGTTTTATTGCCTGAATACCCTCTCATTCCATCATAAAACTCTTGCAATTATTTGGGTTCGAGATTTTACTTAAGGGTTGACTCATTTTATTACACATGAAAAGTTCTTCCATATTAACCACAGCATGGGATGTATTGAACAATGATGGTTGAATTATATCTCCTCCATTATTATCAACATTACACATTTTGGCATGGGGGGAAAAATATGTGTGGGTGGAAGAATAATGACCCCCTGCTCACAGATCCCTCAAATTGATTATATTGTGAGTTTTCCCCCTCATTTTCAAATTTCTGGTGTTCAGACATGTTTGAATGTTTGTTTAATCTAAGGCTATATTGAATATTGTTTGAATGAGTATTTGCAGTAGAGACTAGATTATCTTCTGGGCTTTCCACATTTCATTTCAGAGAACAGGTATGTTGCAAAAAAGGATTCCTTAAAATCTTACAGTTCTCATCAGATGCTGAATACTGAAATAGGTTTTCTCTCCAATTTGACTTGTATTGCTCATTTCTTTTTGCAGTAATGTATGTATAACTCTCTCAGTCTGTTTATGTCCACGTAAACATCTTCTCTGTGTTTCATATGCCCTCATATGTTCCCAAGTCATTCATTAAATGCAAATTTCTGAGATGAAATACTTCATATTTTCCAAGGTTAGCTTTTGGGAATACATCTTCTAACCTTGGATTCTTTGGCATCAAATCCTGGGTGTCTTGAGGAGATAAAGCTGAAAGATACCAAATAACAAGTTATTTTACCTACTATTTTCAGTGAAAATCCTTAAGGATTTAGAGAAAAGTAATGAATCCTTTGATTGTTTAAAAATAAAATAGAGACAGAAAGATCAAGATGCCAGAGGATCAGGCAGAGATAGTTCATCTCTCTCCACAAACAAAACAAGCATACATCAGAAATGGAAGAATTTTCAGAGTCCCTGGTGAACACAAGCTGTGGACAATGAAAAGGTCGAGAAAGATTCCTGCTTTGATGGGTAGGACAGGAGAAAGAAGAAGGAAAAGGAACAGGAAAGGACGTCGAGTGGGACCTGAAACCCTGGGGGGATCTGAAGAGAGGAGAGGTCTCCACATCTGGGAAGCTCCTCACTAGTGGAGGGAGCCCAGTTGAGACCGAAGGGGAGCCTCATTCTCTGTTGGAAGAGAACACACCAACAGGCTGTGGCAGTAGGACAGTGAGACCTGTACAGAGGATACTGACCCCTGCCCTGCCCACCCAGCCTGAGAGGGTGTCCACTGCTGCAGACAAGGGCTGGGTGCTGGAATATGGGGTCTGGAGAACAGATCCAGGCAGAGGACTGCTGTGGACTGTGAAGAGACATCCTGCAGGAAAGGCAGGGAGGGAGGAGCTCTACAAATGGGGATGTTGTGGCGGAAGCCTGAACCACCATACAGCATACTGCCACTGCTGACTGATGACCAGAGAAGAACCCCACCATAGCCCCTCTCCCCCTGTGCGGGCCCCTGCCTCGCCAGCGTCGAGGAAGGGCTCCCACGCATGTGGGCTCTACTGAGTCCCAGCCACAGCCTCTCCCCATGGACCTCCTCCACCATCAGCAGACTCCTGTGCTCTGGGGCAGCCTCTGGAGCAGACACGTGTGAGTAGGCCACATGCACAGATGGAGCTGAAAGCACAGCTAGCCCGAGGGTTAAGGAAGAAAAGCTCAAATCTCTCCTCACAGACGCACAAACAATGCTTTTACATCCAAAACCGGCTTTGTAACCTCAGCCCCTGAAGAGCATCTGAATGGAACACCAGGACCCCCACCCCCCAACCACCTTGTCATAGCAGGTGTAGCTTTGCAGCTGTAGACTTTGTGGGCTCCTACATGAGGGAACGGGGCCAGGACGGAGTCTGAGCTGCCCCCACAGCATCACAGTGGATCCAGCTCCATGATGAATGCAATCCTGGGTCCTGATTTCAGTGGATCTATGCTGGTGATGTGGTGAAAACAACATCTGAGAGACACCGGGGCCATGTGCCGGGACACCCATGGTTAAGGTGGGGCCAGGAGCAGTACTGACCAGGGTCACATGAGAGCTCCCACAAGGCATGAAACGTGACATACAGAACACTCCCTGAGGTGAATATCCCCAGAGGAGCAATACTGACTGGCTTCTCTCCCCGTCACTGTGCTCCAATCCCACCTGCCTCCACCATAGGTCAGAAACAAAGTGAAGAAATAGATCTGGGGGCTCTATTCCACCAACCAGAAAGCAGACTCCACCCCTGACAGGGCAGTGACAACCACAGAGCAATGGGAAACTGCCCTCAATATCCAGGGAAGGCCCGGGTCAAAACAACAGCAATCATACCCCCTATCAAGGGGATAAGGACACAAGCCTGTGGATCAACCTCATACTCCAGGGGACAGACACCAGAAGGAAAAACTAGGATTCTGCAGCTTTCATAACACAGAACACAAACACAGAAAATTGCACAAAATGATCGCCCAAAGAAATATGCTGTGGAGGAAGGAACAAGATAAAAGCCTACAGGAACCAATAAATGAAAAGGAGATATTCGTCACTATAATGATTCACTTTCCTCTTCAATTCAATTTAGTTGCTCAGTCATGTCCAACTATTTGTGACCCCGTGGACTGCAGCTCGCCAGGCTTCCTGGTCCATCACCAACTCCCAGACCTTGCTCAAACTCATGTTCATTGAGTTAGTGATGCCACCCAACCATCTCATCCTCTGTTGTCCCCTTCTTCTCCTGCCTTCAGTTTCACCCAGCATTAGGGGTTTTTCTAATGAGTCACTTGTTTGCATCAGGTGGCCAAACTATTTGAGCTTCAGCTTCAGCATCAGTCCTTCTAATGAATATTCAGGACTGATGACCTTTTGCATTGACTGGCTGCATCTCCTTGCTGTCCAAGGGAGTCTCAAGAATCTTCTCCAACAACACAATTTAAAAGCATTAATTCTTTGGTGCTGAACTTTCTTTATGGTCCAACTCTTACATCCATACATGACTACTGAAAAATACGTAGCATAACTATATTGACCTTTGTCACTAATGTGTCTGCTTTTTAATACACTGTCTAGGTTTGTCACATATTGCTGAAGCCTGGCTTGGAGAATTTTGAGCATTACTTTACTAGGCCGAGTGCTGAAGAATTGACGCTTTTGAACTGTGGTGTTGGAGAAGACTCTTGAGAGTCCCTTGGACTGCAAGGAGATCCAACCGGTCCATTCTGAAGGAGATCAGCCCTGGGATTTCTTTGGAAGGAATGATGCTAAAGCTGAAACTCCAGTATTTTGGCCACCTCATGCGAAGAGTTGACTCATTGGAGAAGACTCTGATGCTGGGAGGGATTGAGGGCAGGAGGAGAAGGGGACGACAGAGGATGAGATGGCTGGATGGCATCACTGACTCGATGAATGTGAGTCTGAGTGACCTCCGAGAGCTGGTGATGAATAGGGAGGCCTGGCGTGCTGCAGTTCATGGGGTCGCAAAGAGTCAGACACGACTGAGCGACTGATCTGATCTGATCTGAGGTTTGTCAAACTTTTTCTTCCAAGGAGCTAGTATCTTTTCTTTTCATGACTGCAGTCACCACTTGCAGTGATTCTGGAGCCCAGGAAAAGGAACTCTCTCACTGATTCCATTGTTTTGCCATCTATTTGCCATGAAAAGGTGGGATCAGAGGCCACGACCTTACTTTTTTGAATGGTGAGTTCTAAGCCAACTTTTTCACTCTCGTCTTTCACCTTCATTAACAGGCTCTTTAGTTCCTCTTCACTTTCTGCCATAATGGCGGTGTTATCTGCATATCTAAACTTATTGATAGTTCTCCTGGCAATCTTGATTCCAGCTTGTGCTGGCAACAAACATTTTGACAAACAGTAGGTGGCAAATGTTTCTTTAATCCACTTCTTCCCACCTGTTTTTACTTGAGCATATTCTCTTGGATATTTGAATGTAAAAATCATAAATGATATTGACATACAACGAATCAGAAAGTGAAGACATATAGGATAAAGGCTGATAACAAACAAGATAACCTTAATAATGCAGCAGTACTTAAGACATGGGACTCTGAAAATATGGTGAGAACCTAGGGAAGTCCACTAATACTGTGTGGAGTCCTAACTGCAAGGAAATCTAAAAGAGAGTCAAAATATATACAAATGACTGATTCTCTTTGATGTACAACAGGACAACATTGTAAAACAGTTATAGTCTAGCAAGAATTTTTAAAAAAGATGTCTTCATATAATCTAAACATCTTAAGAGTCAGAAACAAGAATTAAAACTATGGTGGAGAATCTTCTAGGATCTCATGAGAATTTATTCAAAAACTCTTTGCGTTAGCTGAATATATTAAAGTATTTTAGCATTGAAGAATTAGGGCAAATGCACTTAAGATATTTAACATGAGTTCATATAAAGAAAAGTGAAACCTGGAAGTAACCCTGAGATTTGCTTTCTCCCATTTTAGGGAAAAGAAAGTGAAAGTGTTAGTCCCTCAGTCACATGCAACTGTTTGTGAGCTCATGGACTGCAGACTTCCAGGCTCCTCTCTCCATGGAATTTCCCAAGGAAGAATATTGGAGTGGGTTGCCATTCCCTTCTCCAGGGGATCTTCCCGATGCTGGGATTAAAGCCAAGTCTTCTGCAATGCACTCAGGTTCTTTACCTCTGAGCCACCAGGGAAGCCCATTTTAGGGAGGTTTTGCTTTATACAGCAAAGAAGTGACTTGAGTCTAAAATTTGTTAGGTCATATCTGTAGCTTCCAGTGCTTTAGGAATTATAGATCAGAAAAACAGAAATCTGTCCCCCGTACTCCTAGAACCCTTCCAGTTTGTCTATAACCAGACACTTCTGTCTAGACGTGGAAACAAACTTTAAAAGGATCATCACAGTTACTCAGAAATGTGCACAGTTTTATTAAGGTCCCAGAGAAATGAAACAGCAACCAAGTCATGCAAGTTGTCACAATCCAAGAAGGGCATTTTAGTTCTCACTGTGAATGAGAAAGGTAATCAACAGAGAAAAATCCATGATGCTTTAACAGACAGAATGGGGCAGGTGACAGCTTTCTATGACAGCAACAGAAATAAATCCAGACTTCTCCAAAATGACTTCCAATGAAGTAGATCTTCCCAAACCCCATGACAAACAATGACTTCCTCTCTGATACTTGGCCCTCTCACCTAAGTCATCGGCTCCATCCGTTCACACATACCTGGGTATACGGCCACTGTCTTCATGCTCCGTATATTCCTGGGCTCCTTCATTTGCTCCAGAAAAGTCACAAGGTCTGGCTTAGAGACCACAAGACCTGTTCATCAGAGAAAGGAATATTTGTTTTCCCAGAGATTCATCACTTTACAATCTAGTATTCAGCTGTCCCTGAAACACAAAGTATATATGCCATGTGACTGTGAGAAGACTTCCTAATGTGCCAAAAGACGACAACAGCAAGTTCACACAGGACTGTTTTTGATACAGGAGAGGGTCCGGTGTTATACTATACTATGACTTTTACACAGTAATATTTTCACCATATTTCTAACCCAAGAAGAAATGACCCATGGCCCACAAATCATTTCAGAAACTACTCTGATCTGGAAGAGAAACGATAAAATAATCACATCAACAATGCCATATTTATTTTTCAGTGTTGTATTTGTTTAACACAGGATGAATTGCCTATCAAGGAAACAGGTAATATTTTTAAAAAGCATACTGTGATCCAAGAGTTCTTGAGTGGGACAAATGTGCCATTTATTTTAACAACATTATTTTCTTTCTCTTAGTATTTTAAAGAAGCTTCTTCCAACTAGTAGTCTTGAAATTCTGCTCCATGAATGACCATTCTGAACAGTAAGGAAGTACAATATTAAGTTAAGCATTCATACTTACTTTTGAACATCAAGTGTTTTACAAATTTTACAGATGTAATAGGATAGCATGTTCAGCAGGAACAATCATTTTAACTATTTAGGATATACTATATGTCTTTCATGGAAAAAGCAAGAGAGTTCCAGAAAAACATCTATTTCTGCTTTATTGACTATGCCAAGGCCTTTGACTGTGTAGATCACAATAAACTGTGGAAAATTCTGAGAGAGATGGGAATACCAGACCACCTGATCTGCCTCTTGAGAAATCTGTATGCAGGTCAGGAAGCAACAGTTAGAACTGGTCATGGAACAACAGACTGGTTCCAAATAGGAAAAGGAGTACGTCAAGGCTGTATATTGTCACCATGTTTATTTAACTTATATGCAGAGTACATCATGAGAAATGCTGGACTTGAGGAAACACAAGCTGGAATCAAGATTGCTGGGAGAAATATCAAAAACCTCAGATATGCAGGTGATACCACCCTTATGGCAGAAAGTGAAGAGGAACTAAAAAGCCTCTTGATGAAAGTGAAAGTGGAGAGTGAAAAAGTTGGCTTAAAGCTCAACATTCAGAAAACGAAGATTATGGCATCTGGTCCCATCACTACATGGGAAATAGATGGAGAAACAGTGGAAACAGTGTCAGACTTTATTTTTCTGGGCTCCAAAATCACTGCAGATGGTGACTGCAGCCATGAAATTAAAAGACGCTTACTCCTTGGAAGGAAGGTTATGGCCAACCTAGATAGCATATTCAAAAGCAGAGACATCACTTTGCCAACAAAGGTTCGCCTAGTCAAGGCTATGGTCTTTCCTGTGGTCATGTATGGATGTGAGAGCTGGACTGTGAAGAAGGCTGAGTGCCGAAGAATTGATGCTTTTGAACTGTGGTGTTGGAGAAGACTCTTGAGAGTCCCTTGGACTGCAAGGAGATCCAACCGGTCCATTCTGAAGGAGATCAGCCCTGGGATTTCTTTGGAAGGAATGATGCTAAAGCTGAAACTCCAGTATTTTGGCCACCTCATGCGAAGAGTTGACTCATTGGAGAAGACTCTGATGCTGGGAGGGATTGAGGGCAGGAGAAGGGGACGACAGAGGATGAGATGGCTGGATGGCATCACTGACTCGATGAATGTGAGTCTGGGTGACCTCCGAGAGCTGGTGATGGATAGGGAGGCCTGGCGTGCTGCAGTTCATGGGGTCGCAAAGAGTCAGTCACGACTGAGCGACTGATCTGATCTGATCTGATCTGATATATCTTTCTGAGAGTTTTTACAGAGTCTTGGATGGGCAACAGAAATAATTTAAAATCAGTAATGTTGTTGCCCCACCTTTTTGCAAATATTTAGCAAACATTCCTTAAATAGCTTAAATTTACTTCACTTTATGTACTCTAGACTTTAACTAATAAAACACAGACGAATACACAGGGACAACTCTAATGAAAGTTCACAGAATTTTCTTTAATTTTGATGAATACAAAAAATAAGCAAAACAATCGATCAAATCATATGAACATTTTCATGCATATATATTAAAATGGAACTATATATTCATTTCATAAAATGAAACAATCTAAGGTCATGGAATATGTAAGTACAACTTTCAAAGATTAGAATAAATAAAATATTCATGAAATGATGATGTCTTTAATATATACCCTAGGTGTTGCTTGCATACTCACATGCACATAAACACACATAGGGTAAAAGCAATCTTCTGTGAATAACATCTTTTGGAAGAAACGTTTTTAATCTACCTTTTTTAAAAACTGATGTGTATTTTAGCATATATGGTAAAACAACTATTTCTAATTGTGCACGAATGTGTTCTGAGGCACGTCAATCATGGCCAACTCTTTGTGACCCCCATGGGCTGTAGCCCTCCAAGTTCCTCAATCCATGGGATTTCTCAGGCAAGAATACTGAAGTGGGTTGCCATTTAGACCTCCAGGAGACCTTCCCCACCAAGGGATCAAACCCAGGTCTCTTGCATTGGCAGGCAGATTCTTTACCGCTGAGCCAACTGGGTACACTGAAAACAATTTTTCCTCTTCAGTAACAGTAACTGAAAAAAACAATATGAGAAAGTCTATGTTTTATTAGCAAATATACCATGACACCTATTAACAACACATTACCAGACCTATGTGAAGAAACTGTGAAACTTTACCGAAGCACATAATGTCTGAAAATCACAAGTTTTAGTTGGAAGATATAGTGGATATAAAGACTTCACTGACTGCAAATTCAGAACAATACAAACTCAAAACAAACATGGATATATCAAATGTAAGACTCAGTTGTATCTAGGAGAGCTAACATAATTTTGAATATAAAAAACAAAAAAGCCTAGAGGGAACCTGCTAAATTACAAATGAAGCTGTCATTGTATAGACTAGTTGAAATTTTAAACTAAATGAAGCACAATAGCTACAAGGTAGCCAAAGAAGCCCACCTAAAGAGAGACTTGGACATTATTTTGAACAATAAAAGAGTAGGATGAAAGGCAACATAATATTTTGTAATCATGCAACAGGTGAGGTATTCCAAAGCAACATCAAAAATCAGAGGGGGAGGAAATATTACAGGGCATAAAGGAAAGACTTAGATTTCAACGTTGTGTAATAAAGAATTTAGGGACTCGCCTGATGGTCCAGTTGGTAGAAATCTGCCTGTCAATGCAGGGGACACAGTTTCCATCCCTGGTCAGGGAAGATCTCACAAGCCTCGGAGCAACTAAGCTAGTGTGCCACAACTACTGAAGCCCACATACTCCAGAGCCTGACAGTTATTAATACAACAACTGAACCCGTATCTTAGAGCCAAAGCTCCACAACAAGATAGTAGCTCCTCCTAATCACAACAGAGAAAGCCCAAGTGCATCAGCAAAATCCCAGCCTAGCCAAAACTAAATAAATGTTAAAATTGAAAAAGAAAAATAGAATTTAGCAGACTTTGGTCCCCAGGTTCTGGAAGTTTGCTTTTACTCTTGGGATTTTAGTTTTTTCATTCTTGGAATTTCCTTAGTGACTGCAGTGGCTTTATTACTCGCCATGGGTCCAGAAAATTTATGCTAACATAAAATTTATGCTAACAAGATAACTTATGTGGACCCCTAGTTTAATAAGGGAATGACTCAGGTTGGGAGGTTGGTCATTTCACAAAGACCAAAGAAGTCACTAGGAATTTGAGCCACGTGGGCTAATTAGCCCAACTCCAGTCCATGGGGTCTCTAAGAGTTGGACACGACTGAGCGACTTCACTTTCACTTTTCACTTTCATGCATTGGAGAAGGAGATGGCAACCCACTCCAGTATTCTTGCCTGGAGAATCCCAGGGACGGGGGAGCCTGGTGAGCTTCCGTCTATGGGGTCGCACAGAGTCGGACACGACTGAAGCGACTTAGCAGCTAAGCAGGGAAGAATGCTGGAGATGATATCAACCATGCCTATGTAGCTAAATGCCAATAAAAACTCGGGACTGAGCTTCTGTGGCTGGCAATGCTCTGTTTTCTGTCACACCCATATGCCAGGAGGTCCCTTCGAATGATGACTATGGGTAAGTTCAAACAAACCCGTTCAGAAGTTAAGGAGTTTATCAAGTCCAAAAAAAGAGCATTTAAGGAAAGAGACAGAACAAATAAACAAAAGGAGTATACCTCTTACCTCGAAACGAGTCATTTCTGACTTCTTGCTTTCTTCTTCCTCCGGGCTTCCTTTTCAGGTAAGATCAGTCTTGGGAAGTGACCCCTAAATGTTGAAAATAGGCTGTTCAATACTTAGAAAAACACACCAAGCTTCCTGTAACACAGCCACACACAGAGGGAGGATCTCAACAGGCCCCAAACACAATCTTCTACGGCCACTGACACAGCAGGGATTCTGAAACAGAACCAAACGAGGCTTTTTAGTTTTATTCAGAACTCGCGGCCCTTCCTGTGAAAACCACACGTTCTAGGCTGACCCGCCCCTTCAAACCTTAGGCGAGACCCTGACCAAACTCCATACAGAATAGAGCCCCCGTCACCTCTTCGTGGATCAGGTTCTTAGGGGTTGGGCAATGCAGGACTTTAAGCAGCGGTCTCTACAAGTTAGAAGGTAGAACTGCCAGAGAAGTACATGGACTCCAGAACAATATGAACAGGAAGCGGACGTGGGACCCAGGGACTCGTCAGCTAAGCTAACGGACTTCAGAACTTCTCAGGGCAATGCGAGGACACACTGGGGACAGGAAAATGGGACGGCGGACTGAACGTCCACAGAGACCCCCGAAACCCACGTTTGAAGGACAAAAGGCTGTGGGACAACGTAATCGGGATTTTAAATACACAAACATACAAACAAAGTCACCAGAACTCTCTGTCACTCATTTAAACTCAATTCCGGGTCTGCAGGATACTGCGCACGCGCGGGCGGAAGATCCGGTACAGAGGAAGGTGAGTGCCGTAAGCTGGGCCAAAGACAGGCGACGAAAGGGGAGAGGGTGGGACGAGGCCGGAAGCGCAGGTACGTAGGGGCGGGGCCAGTGGGGAAAGAGCCTTGCCTCCCCTCACCCCAGCTCCTGTCAGTTTTTGGTCTGTTGGTCCTTCTGCCCAGCTGTGCTTACTTTGTCTGCCTTTTGATGCCTTTAAATCTATTTGATTCCTTCTGGAACAGACCTGCTTTCTGCCTGTACTAACTAGTGTTTCAAACAACTTAAGGCAAAAGAGAAAAATTTTGAGAGGTGTCTCTATGGGAAGCCGAGGTGTTTTCAGCAAGTTGCAAAACGGGGGAAATTCGAAAGCCCTTTGGGTGAGTGTGTGAAGATTGGTGTCTCCTCAGTGATGAAAAGTAGAACGTAATCACTTCAGCAGCAGCCGCAACAATTAACAGAAGCAATCCGTATATCAACAGATTCTGGCAGGAGTAACAGTATGTCATTTCTGTGGTTATGTTATGAACAACAATGTGAGTTTTGGTCTCCTTCTTTCTTTCTGGACTCACTTCCTAAGACAAAAGCCAAATGCCCTATTGTAAACAGGTCTCTGGTTACAGTTTCCTCCCAACGGTTCATCTGAGTGATTCAGTTTAGTTCAGTTGCTCAATCGTGTCCGACTCTTTGGGACCCCATTGAGTAAGAGATGCCACCCAACCACCTCATCCTGTATTGTCCCCTTCTGCACCTGTCTTCAACCTTCCCAGTATCAGAGTCTTTTCTAATGTCACTTATTCGCATCAGGTGGCCAAAGTATTAGAGTTTCGCCTTCAGCAACAGTCCTTTCAATGAATATTCAGGACTGATTTCCTTTACGATGGACTGGTTGGATCTCCTTGCTCTCCAAGGGACTCAGAGTCTTCACCACCACAGTTAAAAAGCATCAGTTCTTCAGTGCTCAGCTTTCTTTACAGCCCAACTCTTCCATCCGTACATGACTCCTGGAAAAACCATATCCTTGACTACACGGACATTTGTTGACAAAATAATATCTGTGCTTTTTAATATGCTGTCTAGGTTGGTCATAACTTCTCTTGCAATGAATCAGATCAGATCAGTCGCTCAGTCGTGTATGACTATTTGTGACCCCATGAATCGCAGCACACCAGGCCTCCCTGTCCATCACCAACACCCGGAATTCACTCAGACTCATATCCATCGAGTCAGTGATGCCATCCAGCCATGTCATCCTCTGTACTCCCCTTCTCCTCCTGCCCCCAATCCCTCCCAGCATCAGAGTCTTTTCCAATGAGTCAACTCTTCGCATGAGGTGGCCAAAGTACTGGAGTTTCAGCTTTAGCATCATTCCTTCCAAAGTAATCCTAGGGCTGATCTCCTTCAGAATGGACTGGTTGGATCTCCTTGCAGTCCAAGGGACTCTCAAGAGTCTTCTCCAACACCACAGTTCAAAAGCATCCATTCTTCGGCACTCAGCCTTCTTCATAGTCCAACTCTCACATCCATACATGACCACCGGAAAAACCATAGCTTTGACTAGATGAACCTTTGTTGGCAAAGTAACGTCTCTGCTTTTGAATATGCTATCTAGGTTGGTCATAACTTTCCTTCCAAGGAGTAAGCGTCTTTTAATTTCATGGCTGCAGTCACCATCTGTAGTGATTTTGGACCCAGAAAAATAAAGTCTGACACTGTTTCCCCATCTATTTCCCATGAAGTGATGGGACCGGCTGCCTTGATCTTCGTTTTCTGAATGTTGAGCTTTAAGCCACCTTTTTCACTCTCCACTTTCACTGTCATCAAGACGCTTTTGAGTTCCTCTTCACTTTCTGCCATAAGGGTGGTGTCATCTGCATATCTGAGGTTATTGATATTTCTCCTGGCAATCTTGATTCCAACTTGTGTTTCTTCCAGTGCAGCATTTCTCATGATATACTCTGTATATAAGTTAAATATGCAGGGTGACAATATACAGCCTTGATGAAGTCCTTTTCCTATTTGGAATCAGTCTGTTATTCCATGTCCAGTTCTAACTGTTGTTTCCTGACCTGCATACAGATTTCTCAAGAGGCAGATCAGGTGGTCTGGTATTCCCATCTCTTTCAGAATTTTCCACATTTTATTGTGATCTACACAGTCAAAGGCTTTGGCATAGTGAATAAAGCAGAAATAGATGGTTTTCTGGAATTCTCTTGCTTTTTTCATGATTCAGCGGATGTTGGCAATTTGATCCCTGGTTCCTCTGCCATGTCTAAAACCAGCTTGAACATCAGGAAGTCCATGGTTCACATCTGCTGAAGCCTGGCTTGGAGAATTTTGAGCATTACTTTACTAGCATGTGAGATGAGTGCAATTGTGTGGTCGTTTGAGCATTCTTTGGCATTGCCTTTCTTTGGGATTGGAATGAAAACTGACCTTTTTCAGTCCTGTGGCCACTGCTGAGTTTTCCAAATGTGCTGGCATATTGAGTGCAGCACTTTCACAGCATCATCTTTCAGAATTTGGAATAGCTCCACTGGAATTCCATCACCTCCACTAGCTTTGTTCATAGTGATGCTTTCCAAGGCCCAATTGACTTCACATTCCAGGATGTCTGGCTGTAGGTCAGTGATCACACCATCGGGATTATCTGGGTCATGAAGATCTTTTTTTTACAGTTCTTCTGTGTATTCTTGCCATCTCTTTTTAATATCTTCTGGTTCTGTTAGGTCCATACCATTTCTGTCCTTTATCAAGCCCATCTTTGCATGAAATGTTCCTTTGGTATCTCTGATCTTCTTGAAGAGATCCCTAGTCTTTCCATTCTGTTGTTTTCCTCTATTTCTTTGCATTGATCGCTGAGGAAGGCTTTCTTATCTCTTCTTGCTATTCTTTGGAACTCTGCATTCAGATGCTTATATCTTTCCTTTTCTCCTTTGCTTTTGGCTTCTCTTCTTTTCACAGCTATTTGTTAGGCCTCCCCAGACAGCCATTTTGCTTTTTTGCATTTCTTTTCCATGGGGATGGCCTTGATCCCTGTCTCCTGTACAGTGTCTCAAACCTCATTCCATAGTTCATCAGGCACTCTTATCTATCAGATCTAGGACCTTAAATCTATTTCTCATTTCCACTGTATAATCATAAGGGATTTGATTTAGGTCATACCTGAATGGTCTAGTGGTTTCCCCTACTTTCTTCAATTTAAGTCTCAATTTGGCAATAAGGAGTTCATGATCTGAGCCACAGTCAGCTCCTGGTCTTGTTTTTGCTGACTGTATAGAGCTTCTCCATCTTTGGCTGCAAAGAATATAATCAATCTGATTTCGATGTTGACCATCTGGTGATGTCCATGTATAGAGTCTTCTCTTGTGTTGTTGGAAGAGGGTGTTTGTTATGACCAGTGCATTTTCTTGGCAAAACTCTATTAGTCTTTGCCGTGCTGCATTCCGTATTCCAAGGCCAAATTTGCCTGTTTCTCCAGGTGTTTCTTGACTTCGTACCAACGAATAAACATCTTTAAATTAAATGGCTGCAGTCACCATCTGCAGGGATTTTGTAACCCGAAAAATAAAGTCTGTCACTGTTTCCATTGTTTCCCATCTATTTCCCATGAAGTGTTGAGACAAGATGCCATGATCTTAGTTTTCTGAATGTTGAGTTTTAAGCGAACTTTTTCACTCTCCACTTTCAGTTTCATCAAAAGGCTCTTTAACTCTTCTCGCTCTCTGCCCTAAGGGTCGTGTCATCTGCATTTCTGAGATTATTGATATTTCTACCAGCAATCTTGATTCCAGCCTGTGCTTCATGCAGTCCAGCATTTCTCATGATGTACTATACATATGAGTTATATTAACAGGGTGACCCACGCTTAGGGTGTGGCCAAGAGCAATGCCAATAATAGGATCACACAAGAGATTGTTAGAGCATGAAACGTGACACACAGAGCACACCTCATGGAGAATATTTTGCGAGGACAAATATTCAGTGGCTTCTGTCCCAGTGGGTGTGCCCCAATCCCATGAGCTTCACACCACAGATCAGAAACACAGCTAAGAAACAGATCTGGGGCTATATTCCACCATCGAGGGAGAGGTATCACCACAGAGAGGGCAGTGAAAACCACAGAGCAATGGGGGAAGTTCCCCTCAGTATCCAGGGCAAGCTCTAGTCATAGTAATCCAATCAAAGCCCAGATCAAGGGGATAAGGGCACAAATCTGTGGACCAATCTCACCCACCAAGTTGCAGACAGCAGACAGTAGACTAACTAGGTTCCTGTAGCCGTCAAACTGAGATCACAGACAGAAAACTGGAGAAAATGATGGCAAAGAAATAGGTTATAGATAGCAAAGCAACATCAAACCCTACAAGAACCACTAAATGAAGAGAAGATAGACAATCTAAAAATTACTTCTTGCTTTTAGTCCTCTTAAGTGGAGACACCAGACGTTTTCAGAAATCCCAGGCTCCTGATAATTCTTTAATCCACTTCTTTTCAAACATGTTTCTGAGAATGTTCTATTAGATGTTTCAATCTAAAAATCATAAATGATAGTGACAGAAAACGAATCAGAGACTGGGACACATAAGACAGTGTCCGAAGAAGTGGATTACAAATAAGATAAACTAAATAAAGTGCTAGTTCTTGAGAAATTAAATAAGAAGAGAGCCTTTTAAAAACATGATTAAAACACAGGGAATCGTACTCATAGCTCTGTGGAGACCACAGTGGTATGGAAATCAACAGAATGGGGAAGACTGGAGATCTCTTCAAGAAAATTGATATACCAAGGGAACTTTTCATACAAAGATGGGCAGAATAAAGGACAGAAATGGTATGGACCTAACGGAAGCGGAAAACATTAAGAAAAAGGGACAAAAATACAAGGAGAGATATACAAAAAGATCATATTGATCAGGATAAATATAACCAGGATCGTGTGATGACTCAGCTGGAGGCAGACATTCTGGAGTCTGAAGTCAAGTGGGCCATGGGAAGGATCACTATGAATAAAGCAAGTGGAGGTGATAGAATTCCAGTTGAGCTGTTTCAAGTCCTAAAAGATGATGTTGCTCAAGTGCTGCTGCACACACTATGCTAGCTAATTTGGAAAACTCAGCAGTGGCCACAGGACTGGAAAAGGTCAGTTTTCATTCCAATCCCAAAGAAAGACAATGCCAAAGAATAATGAAACTAGCGCACAATTGCACTCATTGCACATACTACAAAAGTAAGGTTCAAAATTCTCCAAGCGTGGCATCAACAGTATATGAACCGAGAACTTCCAGATGTTCAAGCTGGATTTACAAAAGGCAGAGGAACCAGAGATTAAATTGCCAACATCCGTTGAATCATAGAAAAAGCAAGAGAGTTCCAGAAAAACATCTACTTATCCTTTATTGAATACGCCACAGTCTTTGACAGTGTGGATCAAAACAAAGTGGAAAATTCTTAACAAGATGGAAATACCAGACCACCTTACCTGCCTCCTGACAAATCTGTATGCAAGTCAAGAAGAAACAGTACTGGAGATGGAACAGTGGATTAGCTACAAATTGGGAGAGGAATATGTCAAGACTGCCTATTGTCACCCTGTTTATTTAACTTATATGCAGATTACATCATGCAGGAGTTCTCAGCTCGGTCCCTGGGTTGGGAAGATCCCCTAGAGAAGGGAATGGCTACCCACTCCAGTATTCTGGCCTGAAGAAGCCCATGGATTGTAGAGTCCAAAGGGTCACAAAGAGTTGGTCAGAACTGAGTGACTTTCACTTTCACTTTGCATCATGTGAAATGTCGGGCTTGAAGAAGCACAAACTGGAATCCAGACTGCAGGGAGAAATATCAATAACCTCAGATATACAGATGACACGACCCTAATTGCAGAAAGCAAAAGGAACTGAAGAGTCTCTTGATGAAACTGAAAGAGAGAAGTGAAAAAGTTGGCTTCAAACTCAGCATTTAGAAAACTAAGATCATGACATCTGGTCCCATCACTTCGTGGCAAATATATGGGAAAACAATCAAAACAGTGACAGCGTTTCCTTGCTTGGGCTTCAAAATCACTGCAGATGTTGACTTCAACCATGAATGTAGAAAACGCTTGTTCCTTGGAAGGAAACCTATGAGCAATGTAAACAGCATACCCAAAAATAGAGACATTCCTTTGCAGACAAGTATCTGTGTACTCAAAGATATGGTTTTTCCAGTAGTCATGTATGGATGTGAGAGTTGAACCATAAAGAAGGCTGAGCATCGAAGAATTAAGGCTTTTGAACGGTGGTGTTGGAGAAGACTCTTGAGAGTCTCTTAGAGTGCAAGGAGATCACACCACTCCATTCTAAAGGAAATCAATCCTGAATATTCATTGGAAGGACTGATGCTAAAGCTGAAACTCCGATACTTTGACCATCTGATGTGAAGAACTGATGCATTGGCAAACATGCTGATGCTGGGTAAGACTGAGGGCAGGAGGAGAAGGGGACGACAGAGGATGAGATGGTTGGATGGCATCACTGACTCGATGAACGTGAGTTTGAGCAGGGCCTGGGATTTGGTGATGGACACGGAAGACTGGCATGCTGTAGTTCATGGGGTCCCAAAGAGTTGGACATGACTTAGTGAACAGAACTGAACTGACTGATAGTTATAATAGATTCTCTTTGCTATACAGTAGTACAAAATTGTAAAACAGCTATATTCCAATTAGAACTTTTTAAACTTATTCCTTTATATAATCTAGAAATTTTTATAACTTGAATAAAGTATTAATAATATGGTGCAAAATGTGCTAAGCATTTATGCCAGTTCATTGTAAACTTCTATGAGGTAATTGAATATAGTAAATATTTTTGCATTTTAGAATTGTGGCAAATACACTTAAGATCTTTAGTATGAGATCATATAAGGTAAAGAGAAACTTGAGATTTGCAGTTTATTTTCGGGAGGTTTTGCTTTCTGTAGTGAAAAAAGCTTTTGAGTTTGAAATTTATTTAGAAGGCCCTACTAGCTTCCAGTGGATAGGGAGTTATAAATCAGAAAACAAAAACATGTCCCCAGTATTCCTAGAAATTTAGCAGTTTGTCTACCACTTCACTCACACATATTTGGCTAGAGGTACAAAGAAACTTTAAAAGGACTGGAATACAGTTACTCAAAATGGGCACAGTTTTCCTAGGACCCCCAAGAAATGGAAGAACAACTAGTGAATGTAGTTTCTTACAAGACAAGAGGAGACTTTTAGTTCACATTGTGATGAAGAAAAGTCATCACTGGAGATGAATTTATGAATGATTTAAGAGACAGAATAGAGCAGGTGATACATTTCTATGACAGCAGTGGACACAAACCAAGGTTTTCCACAATCATTTCCACTGAAGTTGATCTTCCAAAACCACCTGATGAAGGATGACTTCCTCACTGCTGCTTGGCCCTCTGATCTGAGTCATCATCTCCATTCATTCATACATACCTGGGGATATGGCTGTTGTCTCCATTCTCCTTATACTCCTGGGATCGTTCAATTGCTCCAGAAAGGTGATCAGGTCCAGCTTAGAGCCCACAAGACCTGTTCATCACAGAAAGGAATATTTGTGTTGTCAAAGAGTCATCAGTTTTCAATCCATATTTGTTCAGTTGAGACCAGAACGCAAGAGACAATGTTAATGCAGCCTGGAAAATGATTTCCCCAAATCCTTTATTCAAATCACCTATATAACACTGACAAATACATAACATCAGATCCTGAGATACTGGTCAAGTACTACGAAGGCAAAGTAAGTATGTAACTGTGAAATTAAGAAAAGATGTGCCTATGGGATGACCCAGAGGAATGGTATGGGGAGGGAGGTGGGAAGGGGTTCAGGATGGGGAACACGTGTACACCCATGGCGGATGCATGTTGATGTATGCCAAAACCAGTACAATATTGTAAAGTAATAATAATAATGATAATAATAAAACTAAAAAAAGAAAAGGTGTGCCTATTTAATACTACAGCGCTTATACAATTGCCACTAACCTAGAATGCAGTGATAGATTCCAGTGAAAGGGGTCAGATTCATGATCTCCCAACAAGAAGATTTAACTCTGGGATCAGGGACCAGGCCCCAGGGTTGATCGCTCAAGAGCATTTGTGTAGCAGAGTTTTATTAAAGTGAAAAAGGGACAGAGAAGTTTCTGATGTAGACATCAGAAGGGGGTGAAGAGTGCCTCCCTTGCTAGTCTAAGCAAGGGAGCTATATACTTTTTAAATCAGTAATTACAATAAATCAAAAGAATGTCTCAAGGTTATAAAAATTTTACCAGACCCACTTCCACAATGCTAAAAGAAATCAGTTCTGAATATTCATTGGAAGTACTGATGCTGAAACTAAGACTCCAATACTTTGGCAAGCTGATGCGAAGAGCTGACTTATTTCAAAAGACCCTGAGGCTGGGAAAGATTGAAGGCGGGAGGAGAAAGGGACGACAGAGGATGAGATGGTTGGATGGCATCACCGACTCAAAGGGTTTGAGTAAACTCTACGAGTTGGTGATGAACAGGGACGCTTGGTGTGCTGCGGTCCATGGGGTCGCAAATAGTCAAACAAGACTGACAACTGAACTGAACTCAACCAGACCCTCTCCCAGAATATAAATTCTAAGATATCAGGATTAGTTAGAATGTTTTCAGGAAGGAAAAACTGTGCTCAAGCAGGACACATTTTGTTATATAATCCCTAGTACACATCATCCCCATGGAAAAGAAATGCAAAAAAAGCAAAATGGCTGTCTGGGGAGGCCTTACAAATAGCTGTGAAAAGAAGAGAAGTGAAAAGCAAAGGAGAAAAGGAAAGATATAAGCATTTGAATGCAGAGTTCCAAAGAATAGCAAGAAGAGATAAGAAAGCCTTCTTCAGCGATCAATGCAAAGAAATAGAGGAAAATAACAAAATGGGAAAGACTAGGGATCTCCTCAAGAAAATCAGAGATAACCAATGGAACATTTCATACAAAGATGGAATCAATAAAAGAGAGAAATGGTATGGACCTAACAGAAGCAGAAGATATTAAGAAGAGATGGCAAGAATACACGGAAGAACTGTACAAAAAAGATCTTCACGACCCACATAATCACGATGGTGTGATCACTGACCTAGGGCCAGACATCCTGGAATGTGAAGTCAAGTGGGCCTTAGAAAGCATCACTACGAACAAAGCTAGTGGAGGTGATGGAATTCCAGTGGAGCTATTCCAAATCCTGAAAGATGATGCTGTGAAAGTGCTGCACTCAATATGCCAGCACATTTGGAAAACTCAGCAGTGGCCACGGGACTGGGAAAGGTCAGTTTTCATTCCAATCCCAAAGAAAGGCAATGCCAAGGAATGCTCAAATTACCACACAATTGCACTCATCTCACATGATAGTAAAGTAATGCTCAAAATTCTCCAAGCCAGGCTTCAGCAGTATGTGAACCGTGAACTTCCTGATGTTCAAGCTGGTTTGAGACACAGCAGAGGAACCAGGGATCAAATTGCCAACATCTGCTGGATCATGGGAAAAGCAAGAGAATTCCAGAAAACCATCTATTTCTGCTTTATTGACTATGCCAAAGCCTTTGACTGTGTGGATCACAATAAAGTGCAGAAAATTCTGAAAGAGATGGGAATACCAGACCACTTGATCTGCCTCTTAAGAAATTTGTATGCAGGCCAGGAAGCAACAGTTAGAACTGGACATGGAACAACAGACTGGTTTCAAATATGAAAAGGAGTTCGTCAAGGCTGTATATTGTCACCATGTTTATTTAACTTATATGCAGAATACATCATGAGAAATTCTGGACTGGAAGAAACACAAGCTGGAATCAAGATTCTCAGAACAAATATCAATAACCTCAGATATGCAGATAACACCGCCCTTATGACAGAAAGTGAAGAGGAAATGAAAAGCCTCTTGATGAAAGTGTAAGTGGAGAGTGAAAAAGTTGGGTTAAAGCTCAACATTCAGAAAACGAAGGTCATGGCATCCGGGTCCTTCACTTCATGGGAAATAGATGGGGAAACAGTGGAAACAGTGTCATATTTTATTTTTCTCGGCTCCAAAATCACTACAGACGGTGACTGCAGCCATGAAATTAAAAGACGCTTACTCCTTGGAAGGAAAATTATGACCAACCTAGATAGCATATTCAAAAGCAGAGACATTACTTTGCCACCAAAGGTTCGCCTAGTCAAGGCTATGGTCTTTCCTGTGGTCATGTATGGATGTGAAAGTTGGACTGTGAAGAAGGCTGAGCACCGAAGAATTGATGCTTTTGAACTGTGGTGTTGGAGAAGACTCTTGAGAGTCCCTTGGACTGCAAGGAGTTCCAACCAGTCCATTGTGAAGATCAGCCCTGTGATTTCTTTGGGAGGAATGATGCTAAAGCTGAAACTCCAGTACTTTGGCCACCTCATGTGAAGAGTTGACTCATTGCAAAAGACTCTGATGCTGGGAGGGATTGGGGGCAAGAGGAGAAGGGGAGGACAGAGGATGAGATGGCTGGATGGCATCACTGACTCGATGGATGCGAGTCTCAGTGACCTCTGGGAGTTGGTGATGGACAGGGAGGCCTGGCATGCTGAGATTCATGGGGTCGCAAAGAGTCGGACACCACTGAGCGACTGATCTGATCTGATCTGATCTGACAGAGTTTAAACCGAATTGTTTGCTTTTTAATCATCAATTCTGGGCTTAAAGAAAAAGTCATGTGTTTAAGACACAGAAAGACATAAAAAAGTCATTTTGTGTGTCTGAAACCAAGGAATGTAAAGGAAAAAAAGGTATTTGTCTTTTTCTCCTCCTTGAGAGTTGCTAGCTCCTCCTCGAGAGTCCAATACCACCCTCTACCCCTTCCTCCTCGGGACCCCGGACTTCTTATCAACCTGCCTAGGAATTGACTCTCACAGAAGGAGGCAGAGTACATCAAGGAAGAAAAAGGTTACCAGCATAAAGAATTATCTGAAGCCTTTCTTTCCAAATTCATACATACCCATTTCCCTTAGAAAGGAGAGATTTCAAACTATTGTGGCAAACAGAAAATTTCAGAAACATTCTAGAAATGATGGAACCAAAACCCAGTAGATAGATAAAGGATACTGGACGGAAGCTGTCATAATCCAAGCAGGCCAGCTTCCTATAGTTCTCTAACATCAAGTCCCTGTACAATGCCCATTGAAAATTTTGTGAAAAACTCTGGACCACTGAGTTGAGTCACTGGGCTTCCCAGCTGGCTCAGTGGTAAAGAATCTGCCTGCCAATGGTGGAGATGTGGCTTCAGTCTCGGGGTGGAGAGAATCCCGGGGAGGAGGAAATGGCAACCCACTGCAGAATTCTTGCCTGGAACATCCCATGGACAGAAGATAGTTGATTCTATGTATAATGGCACTTTCAAATTCTGTTCTAAATATCTAAATGGCATGCAGGTGCTAAGTCATCACTGCATTTCCAAACGTCCCTAAAATCCCAACACCAAACCACATCCCAGTGGGAGTGAGGATAGGAGTGACTCCAAATTCTGATCTCTTACAAATAGAATATTTTCAACAGTTGAAAGTCGCTGATTGACATTGAAAATTCATCATGCTCTATAGAAAGTGAGGCTGCAGACAAGAGAGAAAAGGCTCTGGGACAGAAGGAAGTAGTCTAAAGGGCTGGTCTGCACTTTCATAAGGAGAAATAGGAAAAAATAAGATGATAAAAAAAATGCCCAGGAAGAAAAATTAGGAGCAGAGAGTTAAAGGCTTGCATATTCTCATTCGGGCATTTTAGGAGGAAAAGCAGACATAGCCCGAGACCCAGGACAGGATATTTACTTGAGAAGTTGCCATTTCCTCCTCTTCTTCCCCCTGCTCTGTCTTTTCTGGGGATATTATGCTCCAAATGCACTTCTGAGTTGTTTTTTTTTTTTTTTTTTAAATTTTATTTTGCTTAAATTTACAATATTGTATTGCCCCTGCGCTTCTGAGTTTTGAAAAAATACCTTGGAGGGCATCAACACAACTTTTTAACCTGCAACCACCACTCCTACAAACAGAAGGATTTTGAAAAGCTGAGAAGACAGACCTCTCTTGTCCTCTGTCTCAGGAGAGATTCAGGAACAATCAATTCCTACTTGCAGACCAGCCTTTGAACTTATTTCTTGATTGTTCTCTCCCCATAGAGAGCTCCTAACACTCTGCTCACACAGATGATGTGAGCTGACTGATTTCCTCAGTCCAAATCCAGCTAAACCAACCATGCTGCTTATCCTCAGACTGATTCCGGGCCTCAGCTCTCACAGATGGACCAGGAGCCACGTCCTTAACCTGGGCCTCTGCTTAGAATCTCCTGGAACACTTCCTACAAACCACACTGATGCTCCCACAGGACCATTGAGAATTCTCTTGGGAGGGCTTCAGTGAGCTCATTTCTGATATGGGTCATGTGATCCTGATGGGAAACCAGAAGGAAACCACTTGGTTAAAGATTCTTTCTGAACTATTTCAATGAATACAAATCCCTGGTGGTCTGGTTCCCCTTCCAAGAACTTATGAATCTGCATGCAGGTCTCCAGTTGGGCCGTGAAAGGAGTCATCAGCAAATCCCATTTTTTCTGATGTTTCTTCTCCAAAACCAACGTTCAGGAGTCCTGAGCTCAAAGCCTCACACTCACCACACCTAAGACCTCTCTGTAGGGGACGATTTAGGGCAGGAATTTCTGAGAGAGGTTAAAGCTAGAATCAGGCAGACAAAACAGGAGTACTTGCAGTTCAGCTTTTATACTTTACCCTGATTGAAGTGCCTGAGGCTCTCTAGGCTGAGTGTGGGTTAATTCATTCAAACCAATTCAAGGATTCTGGTGAGCACTGTGAGGGTGTTGAAAGGTTTCTGTTCAACCAAAAAAGACCCCTGGATTCTTGGCCTCCTGAGGAGAAGAATTCAATCTGGGCCCAAAGATGAGGCTTGATTGCTCAGAGCTTTTGTGTGATAAAGTTTTATTAAAGTATAAAAGAGATAGAGAAAGCTTCTGACATAGACTTCAGAAGGGGGCAGAAACAGTGCCCCCTCACTAGTGTCAGCAAAGAAGTTATATACTTTTAATTAGTTTTTCCAATGAATCAAAAGAATGTCTGGAGATTGTAAAGACCTCACTAGACCCACTCCCATAATTTACATTTTAAGACAACAAGATTAGCCAGAATTTTTTTTCCCAGAGAGTGTCCTCAAGGAGGATAAAACCACATTTCTCCTTTCTTCCTCCTTGAGAATTCCAGACCCCTCTCTCCTTGGGGAGCCCTGGACTTATCAACCTGCCTAGAAATTGACTCTCTCAATGTGATTGAACAGGGGTCTGTAAATAGACCCTGAGGTCCAGCAAGACTGCTGGTCTCAAGGAAGGGGGTCATCTAGTGCATGTGCTCACAAGACTGGCTGCTGTGAGCAGAAGGACCTGAAGGCTGCCTGATTCCCAGACAGATGCTGAGGTAGCAACATCATGGAGCAGTTTAGGGAAACTGTCAACAATACTCTGTATGATCTTTCTTATTAGAATCATCCCAGTGTCTAAGTTACAAAATGAGAGAGGAGATACAACCTAGAAATGGTGGAGTGTACATGAAGTTACATGAACGAAGATCATGGCATCCAGTCCCATCACTTCATGGGAAATAGATGGAGAAACAGTGAAACAGTGTCAAACTTTATTTTTCTGGGCTCCAAAATGACTACAGATGGTGACTGCAGCCATGAAATTAAAAGACGCTTACTCCTTGGAAGGAACATTATGACCAACCCAGATCACATATTCAAAAGCAGAGATATTACTTTGCCAACAAAGGTTCGCCTAGTCAAGGCTATGATTTTTCCTGTGGTCATGTATGGATGTGAGAGTTGGACTGTGAAGAAGGCTGAGCACTGAAGAATTGATGCTTTTGAACTGTGGTGTTGGAGAAGACTCTTGAGAGTCCCTTGGACTGCAAGGAGATCCAACCAGTCCATTCTGAAGGAGATCAGCCCTGGGATTACTTTGGAAGGAATGATGCTAAAGCTGAAACTCCAGTACTTTGGCCACCTCATGCGAAGAGTTGACTCATTGGAGAAGACTCTGATGCTGGGAGGGATTGGGGGCAGGAGGAGAAGGGGAGGACAGAGGATGAGATGGCTGGATGGCATCACTGACTCGATGGATGCGAGTCTCAGTGACGTCCGGGAGTTGGCGATGGACAGGGAGGCCTTGTGTGCTGCGATTCATGGGGTCGCAAAGAGTCAGACATGACTGAGCGACTGATCTGATCTGACATGAAGTTATTAGAAGTTTAAATCCAGTGAGTAAACTAATTTCCCCATATGTCATCCTTGTGTGTTACCCAACAGTTAATTGCGGTCTCTTCACTACAACCTTAAATAAAGTGGATGAGGTTGCTGTTGGTGGTGGGTTAACATTTCATTCATTACAACCAACTGAAACAATAAAAGCCATTCACTATTATGAATAACCATGTGTTAAATTTCACACATAGTTGAAATAAAACCTTTTACAATCCGCGGTATGATCCATGATTAAATAGAGATCAAAAGTACGGAGAAAGATTCATTTTTTGATATAATGATGTGAGATTTCTGATTTCCACGGCTTACCAAACAAAGACTAGGAAGCACTTAGCAAGCATGATATACACCAATTCCATGCCTTTTCCAGAAAGGGTTTCTTACGTTTCTAGGTTATTACTGTCTTTATTTCAACACTGTCAAGTAATAATCATGACTTGTGTTGATATTATAAAGATACATCAATATGGCAGTGAACTGTCATTGTGTTCTTCTTACAAATGAAGGATATTACTATTGAAACATTACAATGAACTTCTGTCTTACTTTAATACACAGAAAGTTTAAATGATCACTTACTTCATGGCAACCTCCAGGTATTTCATGTCAACGACAAACCCCTCTATTTAAATGTTCATTGTCCATTTTACATTATGGCATCTTCAATCTTTTAATAGAGATTAGATAGAAATGTTTGCAACACAATATAAAAAGGCTAATCTTTAATAAACCATCAAAAACCTATGTTTGCAAACACACTAGAAAGAAAGTATAAAGTGGATAATTTGAGTGGTGAATTACATTCACTCCAAGTAAGCTCACATCACATCATTATTAACAAGCATATATATATTGCTAAGAAATGTAATGTTCAAACCATCAACCTTCATCGCACGATTCATGCTAAAATATCCATTTTCCATCTGTTTTAACTATAGAGTGCTCCCTACAGTCATTCTTCTTCAGAGAAACTTCTGAAAACAAAATTGATGAAATACCTTCTAGTACGCATATTTCGGAGAAAGCGATGGCACCCCACTCCACTACTCTTGCCTGGAAAATCCCATGGATGGAGGAGCCTGTTGGGCTGCAGTCCATGGGGTCGCTAAGAATCGGACAAGACTGAGCGACTTCACTTTCACTTTCATGCATTGGAGAAGGCAATGGCAACCCCCTCCAGTGTTTTTGCCTGGAGAATCCCAGGGACGGGGGAGCCTCGTGGGCTGCCGTCTATGGGATCGCACAGAGTCGGACACGACTCAAGTGACTTAGCAGCAGCAGCGCGCATATTTCCTTCGATTTAACGTTTGATTAAATACCTTTGTCACATCATTTCCATTGGTTTCTTATATGAACTCTTGTGTTTTCTGATGCATGTTTAGGGCAAACCTCTTCCATCACTTTTTCCATTACTAAGGTTTCTCTCAAGTGTGTGTTCTCAGAGGTTTAGTGAGATTACTACTATGACTAAAGGCTTTGTCACATTCTGTACATTTATAAGGTCTGTCTCCAGTATGAATTCACTGATGTTGAGTAGGATGTGAGCAGCACTGAATAAAGGCTTTGTTACATTCTTTATATTTTTATGGTTTCTCTCCAGTATGAACTCGCAAATGTGTAGTAAGAACTGAATTCCGATTAAAGGTTTTGCCACATTCTGTACATTTATACGGTCTCTCCCCAGTATGCATTGGCTGATGCTTAGTAAGACTAGGACACTTAATGAAGGCCTTGCCCCTTTCTGTACCTTTATAACATCTATCCCAAGTATGAATTCAGTGATGTTGAGTAAGGGCTGAACTCGTAATAAAGGCTTTGCCACATTCTTTACATTTATAAGGTCTCTCTCCATGTTTATTTAACTTATATGCAGAGTACATCATGAGAAATGCTGGACTGGAGGAAACACAAGCTGGAATCAAGATTGCCGGGAGAAATATCAATAACCTCAGATATGCAGATGATACCACCCTTATGGCAGAAAGTGAAGAGGAACTAAAAAGCCTCTTGATGAAAGTGAAAGTGGAGAGTGAAAAGGTTGGCTTAAAGCTCAACATTCAGAAAACGAAGATCATGGCATCTGGACCCATCACTTCATGGGAAATAGATGGGGAAACAGTGGAAAGTGTCAGACTTTATTTTTCTGGGCTCCAAAATCACTACAGACGGTGACTGTAGCCATGAAATTAAAAGACGCTCACTCTTTGGAAGGAAAGTTATGACCAACCTAGATAGCATATTCAGAAGCAGAGACATTACTTTGCCAACAAAGGTTCGCCTAGTCAAGGCTATGGTCTTTCCTGTGGTCATGTATGGATGTGAGAGCTGGACTGTGAAGAAGGCTGAGCACCGAAGAATTGATGCTTTTGAACTGTGGTGTTGGAGAAGACTCTTGAGAGTCCCTTGGACTGCAAGGAGATCCAACCAGTCCATTCTGAAGGAGATCAGCCCTGGGATTTCTTTGGAGGGAATGATGCTAAAGCTGAAACTCCAGTATTTTGGCCACCTCATGCGAAGAGTTGACTCATTGGAGAAGACTCTGATGCTGGGAGGGATTGAGGGCAGGAGGAGAAGGGGACGACAGAGGATGAGATGGCTGGATGGCATCACTGACTCAATGAATGTGAGTCTGAGTGACCTCCGAGAGCTGGTGATGGATAGGGAGGCCTGGCGTGCTGCAGTTCATGGGGTCGCAAAGAGTCGGACACGACTGAGCGACATAATGGCACATGTCCCTGGTGTCTATCAGATGTTGTTTTCACAAGGTCACCAGCATAGATGCAGTGAAGTCAGGTTCTGGGATTGCATTGAGTGTGCAGCTGGACCCACTGTGGTGGTATGGGGCAGATCAGGCTCTGTCCTGGCCCAGCCCTCTTGTGTAGGAGCCCACAAAGTTTACAGCTGCTAAAGCTACACCTGCCATGACTGGTAGAGCCCTGGTTGTTGATTCAGATGCTCTGTAGGGTCTGAGGTTGCAAAGCTGGTCATGGGTGTAAGACCGTGGCTTGTGTTGCTCCAAGGAGAGGTTTCAGCTTTTCTTCTTTATCCCTGGATTTCACCTATGCTTTCAGCTCCATCTGTGCGTGTGGCCAACTCACAGGTGTCTTCTCCTGAGGCTGCCCCAGAGCACAGAATTCTGCTGATGGTGGAGGAGATCGATGGGGGAGGCGGTGGCTGGGGGCTCAAAAGTCCTACGTGGGTGGAGTTCTTCATAGTCCTTGGCGAGCAGGGGGCAACACAAGGGACAAGGGATGCAATGGGCTTCTTGTTTGGGCGTCACTCACCAATTGCCATTGGTGGTTCAGGCTTCACCACAAGCATCTTGTTTGCAGAGCTCCTCCCTCATGCCCATCCCTTCACGGTGTGTCCTCATAGCCAACAGTAGTCCTCTGCCTCAGTCCGCTTTACAAACCCCACATTTCAGCACCCAGCCCTTGTCTGCATTGCTGGACATGCCTCTAAGGCTGGGTGGGCAGGGCTGGGTAAGCACCCTGTATGCAGATCTCACTCTGTCCTGCTGCCACACGCTGGTTGCCATGTTTTCTTCCTACAGAGAATGAGGCTTTCCTTCTGTCCAAACTGAGCTCCCCCAGTGAAAATCTTCCCCGGATATGTAGACCTCTCCTCACTTTCATCTTCCCGCAGCGTTACAGGCCCCATTCCACTTCCTCTCCTCTTCCTTTCCTTCCTCTTTCTTTTGTCCTACCTGGCTCAGAAGGAATCTTTCTTGTCCTTTCAGATATCCAAGGGCCTCTGCTACTGTTCAGCTGGGCTCTGACAGAATTGTTTCATTTCTCATACAATTGTGGAAAGAGAGATTATCTTCACATCTGCCTAAGTTTCTGGCATCTTGATCCTTCGGTCTCTATTTCATTTTTAAACTAGCAAATGGTCATCAATTTTCTCTAAGTCTTTAAAAATATTCACTGAGAATAGCAGGTAAAATTACTTGTTATTTGGTATCTTTCAGCTATGTCTCCACAAGACACCCAGGACTTGATGCCAAAGAATCCAGAGTTAGAAGATATATTATCAAAAGCAAACCTAGGAATATATCAAATATTTCACTTCAGAAACTTAAATTTAATGAAAGACTGGGAATATACAAGGGTATATGCAAGACAGGGAGGATGTTTATATGGACATAAAGAAATGGAGACAGCTACACATAATGCTAACATTACTGCCAAAAGCAATGATCAACGTGAGTCAAACTGGGAAAAACACCAACTTCAGTCTTCAACGTCTGCCGAGAAGTGTAAGTGTTTAAGAAAAGATTTCCATCCTTTTTTGAAACGTACATATTCTCTGAAGGACCACGTGGAAAATATGGAAAGTAATTTAGTCTCTACTGCAAATACTGATTCAGACAATTGTGAACATAGGCTTCGACTAAACATACATTCAAGGATGTCTGAACACCTACAGTTTAACAATGAGTGGGAAAATTCACTATCTAATCAATTTCAGAGATCCGAGAGCAGAGAGTCATTTTTCTTCCCCTGACAGATATTTTCTCTCCATTCCTAGATGTATAATGTTGATAATAATGGAGGAGATAATCCACCCATCATTGTTCAATAAATATTGTGATATAGTTAATACACAACAACTTTCCATATGTAATAAAATGAGTCAGACCTTAAGTAACAGCTCCAGCTCCAATAATTACAAGAGTATTAATGGTGGACTGAGAAGGTATTCAGGCAATGAAAATGGGTATAGGGTTGAAGGAGACTCAAAGCTTATGAATCATCAGGGTTCCGAATCATCAAACAAGGATTCTAAAAGTAATAAATGTAGAAACACCTTTGATCGAATATCAGGTTTTTCTCTAGATAAGACTACTTGTACTGAAGAGAGGACTCGTACTGAATATGGGAAGGTTTCTAATCAGTCTTCAGAACTTATTCCACAGCAAACTGTTCAGAATCCACAGAAAGAAAACAAGTGTAAGATATGTGGGAAAGTATTTAGTAACTCATGCCATCTATGTAGATATAAGAAAATTCATACAGGAAGGAAATCTTTCAAATGTACAGAATGTAGCAAAGCGTTTAACCATAGTTCACTTCTTACTAAACATCAGAGATTTCACGATGGAGAGAAACCTTATAAATGTACAGAATGTGGAAAAGCCTTTAATCACATCTCAAACCTTATTCAATATTGGCGAATTCATACAGGAGAGAAGCCTTACAAAGTACAGAATGTAGCAAAGCCTTTATCTGTTCCTCACATCTAATCTATCACCAGCAAATTCATACTGGAGAGAGACCTTATAAATGTACAGAATGTAGCAAAGCCTTTATCTGTTACTCACAGCTAACCTATCATCAGCGAATTCATACTGGAGAGAAGCCTTGTAAATGTATAGAATGTAACAAAGCCTTTATCCGTTTCTCACATCTTACTGGACATCAGCGAATTCATTCTGGGGAGAGACCTTATAAATGTAAAGAATGTAACAAAGCCTTTATTCATTGCTCAAATCTTACTCGATGTCAGCGAATTCATACTGGAGAGAAGCCTTATAAATGTAAAGATTGTAAGAAAGCCTTTATCCGTGGCTCACATCTTACCGAACATCAGCAAATTCATACTGGAGAGAGAGCTTATAAATGTAAAAAATGCGGCAAAGCCTTTATTATGAGTTCAGCCCTTACTCAACATCACCGAATTGATACATGGGATAGATGTTATAAAGGTACAGAAAGGGACAAGGCCTTCATTAAGGTTCTAGTCTTACTAAGCATCAGCCAATGCATACTGGGGAGAGACCATATAAATGTACAGAATGTGGCAAAACCTTTAATCGGAATTCAGTTCTTACTACACATTTGCGAGTTCATACTGGAGAGAAACCTTATAAATGTAAAGAATGTAACAAAGCCTTTCATCGTCCCTCATTTCTTACTTGACATCAGCTAATTCATTCTGGGGAGAGACCTTACAAATGTAAAGAATGTAACTAAGCTTTTATTCAGTGCTCACATCTTACTCAAAATCAGTGAATTCATACTGGAGAGAGACCTTATAAATGTACAGAATGTGACAAAGCCTTTAGTCATAGTAGTAATCTCACTAAACCTCTGGGAACACACACTTGAGAGAAACCCTAGTAATGGAAAAAGTGATGGAAGAGGTTTGTCCTGAACATGCATCAGAAAACACAAGAGTTCATATAAGAAACCAATGGAAATGATGTGACAAATATATAGAAAGGTATTTAATCAAAAGTTAAATCAAAGTAAATATGCGTGCTGCTGCTGCTAAGTCACTTCAGTCTTGTGTGACTCTGTGAGACCCCATAGACAGCAGCCCACGAGGCTCTCCCGTCCCTGGGATTCTCCAGGCAAGAACACTGGAGTGGGTTGCCATTGCCTTCTCCAATGCATGAAAGTGAAAATGAAGTCGCTCAGTCTTGTCCGACTCTTAGCGACCCCATGGACTGCAGCCCACCAGGTTCCTCCATCCATGGGATTTTCCAGGAAAGAGTACTGGAGTGGGGTGCCATCGCTTTCTCCGAAATATGCGTACTAGAAGGCATTTCATCAATTTTGTTTTCAGAAGTTTCTCTAAAGGAGAATGACTGTAGGGAGCAATCCATAGTTAAAACAGATGGAAAATGGATATTTTAGCATGAATTGTGAGATGAAGGTTGATGGTTAGAACATTACAATACTTAGCAATGTATATATGCTTGTTAATAATGATGTGATGTGAGCTTACTTGGAGTGAATGTAATTCACCACTCAAATAATCCACGTTATGCTTTCTTTCTAGTGTGTTTGCAAACATAGGTTTATGACGGTTTATTAAAGATTAGCCTTTTATATTGTGTTGCAACCATTTCTATCTAATCTCCATTAGAAGACTGAGGATAGCATAATGTAAAATGGACAATGAACATTTAAATAGAGGTGTTTGTCGTTGACATGAAATATCTGGAGGTTGCCATGAAGTAAGTGATCATTTAAACTTTCTGTGTATTAAAGTAAGACAGAAGTTCATTGTAATGTTTCAATAGTAATATCCTTCATTTGTAAGAAGAACACAATGACAGTTCACTGCCATATTGATGTATCTTTATAATATCAACACAAGTCATGATTATTACTTGACAGTGTTGAAATAAAGACAGTAATAACCTAGAAACATAAGAAACCCTTCCTGGAAAAGGCATGGAATTGGTGTATATCATGCTTGCTAAGTGCTTCCTAGTCTTTGTTTGGTAAGCCGTGGAAATCAGAAATCTCACATCATTATATCAAAAAATGAATCTTTCTCCGTACTTTTGATCTCTATTTAATCATGGATCATACCGCGGATTGTAAAAGGTTTTATTTCAACTATGTGTGAAATTTAACACATGGTTATTCATAATAGTGAATGGCTTTTATTGTTTCAGTTGGTTGTAATGAATGAAATGTTAACCCACCACCAACAGCAACCTCGCCCACCTTATTTAAGATTGTAGTGAAGAGACCACAATTAACTGTTCGTTAACACACAAGGATGGCATATGGGGAAATTAGTTTACTCACTGGATTTAAACTTCTCATAACTTCATGTACATTCCATCATTTCTAGGTTGTATCTTCTCTCTCATTTTTTAGCTACTTAAACACTGGGATGATTCTAATAAGAAAGACGATACAGAGTATTGTTAGACAGTTTCCCTAAACTGCTCCATGATGTTGCTGCCTCAGCCTCTGTCTGGGGATCAGGCAGCCTGCAGGTCCTTTAGCTCACACCAGCCAGGCTTGTGAGCACTTCCACTAGATGACCTGCTTCTTTGAGACCAGCAGTCTTGCTGGACCTCAGGGTCTATCCACAGACCCCCATTTAATCACACTGAGAGACTCAATTTCTAGGCAGGTTGATAAGTCCAGGGCTCCCCAAGGAGAGAGGGGTCTGGAATTCTCAAGGAGGAAGAAAGGACAAATGTGGTTTTATCCTCCTTGAGGACACTCTCTGGAAAAAAACTTTCTGACTAATCTTGTTGTCTTAAAATGTAAATTATGGGAGTGTGTCTAGTGAGTTCTTTACAACCTCCAGACATTCTTTTGATTGACTGGAAAAACTAATTAAAAGTATATAACTCCTTTGTTGATACTAGCAAGGGGGCACTCTTTCTGCCCCCTTCTGAAGTTTATGTCAGAAGTTTTCTCTATCTCTTTTATACTTTAATAAAATTTTATTACACAAAAGCTCTGAGCGATCAAGCCTCATCTCTAGCCCCAGATTGAATTCTTCTTCTCAGGAGGCCAAGAATCTAGGGGTCTTTTTGGTTGAGCAGCAACCTTTCAACACCCTCACAGTGCTCACCAGAATCCTTGAATTGGTTTGAATGAATTAACCCACACTCAGCCTAGAGAGCCTCAGGCACTTCAATCAGGGTAAAGTATAAAAGCTGAACTGCAAGTACTCCTGTTTTGTCTGCCTGATTCTAGCTTTAACCTCTCTCAGAAATTCCTGGCCTAAATGGTCCCCTATAGAGAAATCTTAGGTGTGGTGAGTGTGAGGCTTTGAGCTCAGGACTCCTGAACGTTGGTTTTGGAGAAGAAACATCAGAAAAAATGGGATTTGCTGATGACTCCTTTCACGGCCCAACTGGAGACCTGCATGCAGATTCATAAGTTCTTGGAAGGGGAACCAGACCACCAGGGATTTGTATTCATTGAAATAGTTCAGAAAGAATCTTTAACCAAGTGGTTTCCTTCTGGTTTCCCATCAGGATCACATGACCCATATCAGAAATGAGCTCACTGAAGCCCTCCCAAGAGAATTCTCAATGGTCCTGTGGGAGCATCAGTGTGGTTTGTAGGAAGTGTTCCAGGAGATTCTAAGCAGAGTCCCAGGTTAAGGACGTGGCTCCTGGTCCATCTGTGAGAGCTGAGCCCCAGAGTCAGTCTGAGGAGAGGCAGCATGGTTGGTCTAGCTGGATTTGGACTGGGGAAGTCAGTCAGCTCACATCATCTGTGTGAGCAGAGTGTTAGGAGCTCTCTATGGGGAGAGAACAATCAAGAAATAAGTTCAAAGGCTGGTCTGCAGGTAGGAATTGATTGTTCCTGAATCTCTCCTGAGACAGAGGACAAGAGAGGTCTGTCTTCTCAGCTTTTCAAAATCCTTCTGTTTGTAGGAGTGGTGGTTGCAGGTTAAAAAGTTGTGTTGATGCCCTCCAAGGTATTTTTTCAAAACTCAGAAGTGCATTTGCAGCATAATATCCCCAGAGAAGACATAGCAGGAGGAAGTAGAGGAGGAAGTGGCAGCTTCTCAGGTAAATATCCTGTCCTGGGTCTCGGGCTGTGTCTGCTTTTCCTCCTAAAATGCCCGAATGAGAATATGCAAGCGTTTAGCTCTCTGATCCTAATTTTTCTTCCCAGGCATTTATTATCATCTTATTTTTTCCTATTTCTCCTTATGAAAGTGCAGACCAGCCCTTTAGACTACTTCCTTCTGTCCCAGAGCCTTTTCTCTCTTGTCTGCAGCCTCACTTTCTATGGAGCATGATGAATTTTCAACGTCAATCAGCGACTTTCAACTGTTGAAAATATTCTATTTGTAAGAGATCAGCATTTGGAGTCACTCCTATCCTCACTCCCACTGGAATGTGGTTTGGTGTTGGGATTTTAGGGACGTTTGGAAATGCAGTGACAACTTAGCACCTGCATGCCATTTAGATATTTAGAACAGAGTTTGAAAGTGCCGTTATACATAGAATCAACTCTCTTCTGTCCATGGCATTTTCCGGGCAAGAATTCTGCAGTGGGTTGCCATTTCCTCCTCCCCGGGATTCTTTCCACCCCGAGACTGAAGCCGCATCTCCACCATTGGCAGGCAGATTCTTTACCACTGAGCCAGCTGGGAAGCCTAGTGACTTAACTAGGTCCAGAGTTTTTCATAAAATTTTCAATGGGCTGTGTACAGGGACGGGATGTTAGAGAATTATAGGAAGTTGGCCTGCTTAGATGATGACAGCTTCCTTCCAGAATTCCTTATCTACCTATTGGGTTTTGGTTCCATCATTTCTAGAATGTTTCTGAAAATTTCTGATTCTCACAATAGTTTGAAATCTCTCCTTTCTAAGGGAAATGGGTATGTATGAATTTGGAAAGAAAGGCTTCAGGATAATTCATTATGCTGGTAACCTTTTTTTCCCTTGATGTACTGTGCCTCCTTCTGTGAGAGTCAATTCCTAGGCAGGTTGATAAGAAGTCCGGGGTTCCGAGGAGGAAGGGGGTGGGGGTGGGGGGTGGTCTGGGACTCTCGAGGAGGAGATAGGGACCTGCAATTCTCAAGGAGGAGGAAAAGACAAATACCGTTTTTTCCTTTACATTCCTTGGTCTTAGACACATATAATGACTTTTTTATGTCTTTATGTGTCTTAGACACATGACTTTTTCTTTAAGCCCAGAACTGATGATTAAACAACAAACAACTCGGTTTAAACTCTGTCAGATCAGATCAAATCACTCAGTCGTGTCTGACTCTTTGCGACCCCATGAATCGCAGCACGCAAGGACTCCCTGTCCATCACCAACTTGCAGAATTCACTCAGACTCCCGTCCATCGAGTCAGTGATGCCATCCAGCCATCTCATCCTCTGTCGTCCCCTTCTCCTCTTGCTCCCAATCCCTCCCAGCATCAGAGTCTTTTCCAATGAGTCAACTCTTCGCATGAGGTGGCCAAAGTACTGGAATTTCAGTTTTAGCATCATTCCTTCCAAAGAAATCCCAGGGCTGATCTCCTTCAGAATGGACTGGTTGGATCTCCTTGCAGTTCAAGGGACTCTCAAGAATCTTCTCCAACACCACAGTTCAAAAGCATCAGTTCTTCGGTGCTCAGCCTTCTTCACAGTCCAGCTCTCACATCCATACATGACCACAGGAAAAACCATAGCCTTGACTAGACGAACCTTTGTTGGCAAAGTAATGTCTCTGCTTTTGAATATGCTATCTAGGTTGGTCATAATTTTCCTTCCAAGGAGTAAGCGTCTTTTAATTTCATGGCTGCAGTAACCATCTGCAGTGATTTTGGAGCCCAAAAAATAAAGTCTGACACTGTTTCCACGGTTTCCCCTTCTATTTCCCTTGAAGTGATGGGACCGGATGCCATGATCTTCGTTTTCTGAATGTTGAGCTTTAAGCCAACCTTTTCACTCTCCACTTTCACTTTCATCAAGAGGCTTTTGAGTTCCTTTTCACTTTCTGCCATAAGGGTGGTGTTATCTGCATATTTGAGGTTATTGATATTTCTCCCAGCAATCTTGATTCCAACTTCTGTTTCTTCCAGTCCAGCGTTTCTCATGATGTGCTCTGCATATAAGTTAAATAAACATGGTGACAATATACAGCCTTGACGTACTCCTTTTCCTATTTGGAACCAGTCTGTTGTTCCATGACCAGTTCTAACTGTTGCTTCCTGACCTTCATACAGATTTCTCAAGACGCAGGTCAGGTGGTCTGGTAGTCGCATCTCTTTCAGAATTTTCCACAGTTTATTGTGATCTACACGGTCAAAGGCTTTAGAATAGTCAATAAAGCAGAAATAGATGATTTTCTGGAACTCTCTTGCTTTTTCCATGATCCAGCGGATGTTGGCAATTTGGTCTCTGGTTCCTCTGCCTTTTCTAAAACCAGCTTGAACATCAGGAAGTTCACGGTTCACATATTGCTGAAGCCTGGCTTGGAGAATTTTGAGCATTACTTTACTAGCGTGTGAGATGAGTGCAATTGTGTGGTTGTTTGAGCATTCTTTGGCATTGCCTTTCTTTGGAATTGGAATGAAAACTGACCTTTTCCAGTCCTGTGGCCACTGCTGAGTTTTCCAAATGTGCTGGCATATTGAGTGCAGCACTTTCACAGCATCATCTTTCAGGATTTGGAATAGCTCAACTGGAATTCCATCACCTCCACTAGCTTTGTTCATAGTGATGCTTTCTAAGGCCCACTTGACTTCACATTCCAAGATGTCTGGCTCTAGGTCAGTGATCACACCATCGTGATTATCTGGGTCGTGAAGCTCTTTTTTGTACAGTTCTCCTGTGTATTCTTGCCATCTCTTCTGAATATCTTCTGCTTCTGTTAGGTCCATACCATTTCTGTCCTTTATCGAGCCCATCTTTGCATGAAATATTCTTTTTGTATCTCCGATTTTCTTGAAGAGATCCCTAGTCTTTCCCATTCTGTTGTTTCCCTCTATTTCTTTGCAATGATCGCTGAAGAAGGTCCTTTTATCTTTTCTTGCTATTCTTTGGAATTCTGAATTCAGATCCTTATATCTTTCCTTTTCTTCTTTGCTTTTGGCTTCTCTTCTTTTCACAGCCATTTGTAAGGCCTCCCAGACCGCCATTTTGTTTTCTTGCATTTCTTTTCCACGGGGATGGTCTGTATTAGGGATTATATAACAAAATGTGTCCTGCTTGAGCACAGTTTCTCCTTCCTGAAAACATTCTGACTAATCCTGATATCTTAGAATTTATATTATGGGAGAGGTTCTGGTTCAGTTCAGCTCAGTTTTTCAGTCTTGTCTGACTATTTGCAACCCCATGGCCCACAGCACACCAAGCCTCCCTGTCTATCACCAACTCGCGGAGTTTACTCAAACCTTTTGAGTCGGTGATGCCATCCAACCATCTCATCCTCTGTCGTCCCCTTCTCCTCTAACCTTCAATCTTTCCCAGCCTCAGGGTCTTTTGAAATAAGTCAGCTCTTTGCATCAGCTTGCCAAATTATTGGAGTCTTAGTTTCAGCATCAGTACTTCCAATGAATATTCAGAACTGATTTCCTTTAGGATTGTGGGAGTGGGTATGGTAAAATTTTTACAACCTTGAGACATTCTTTTGATTTATTGTTATTACTGATTTAAAAAGTATATAGGGAGGAGCTAAGATGGCAGAGGAATGGGACGGCGAGTACACTTTCTCCTCCACAAATTCATGAAAAGAACATTAAACACCGAGTAAATTCCACAAAACAACTTCTGAAAGCTAGCAGAGGACATCAGAGACCCAGAAAAGCAACTCATTGCCTTCTAAAGGAGCGCGACTGAACAAGTGAGCCTAAAAAAAAAAAAAAAAAAGTGTCCACCACCGCCCCCTTTGTATCAGGGCGGAAATCAGACCCTGAAGATACCAGCAAACAGAAGAAGCTGTAACAGAGGGAACCGCTGTGGAAGCGACAAGCAATAAATTAAAACCCCATGGTTAGTACCAACTACATAGAAAGGGGCCTATAGACCTTGAGAAATTTAAGCCAGAACAAGGAACTAGCCGAAAACGAACTGAAACCACAATACCCACAACAATAACAGAGAAAGTCTTATATATATGTTTTTATTGTTTTTACCATCATTTTTTCTTTCTTTCTTTCTTTTTGCCTTTTTTTTTTTTTAAGGAAAAAAAATTTTTTTTTAATTTTTTTTATCCTCTAGGACTCCTTTAATTTTCATTTTTAGAAACTACTATTACTTTGTAAAAAAATAAATAAATAAAAGACCCTTCTTTTTAGAAAGAAAAAAAAAACTTCATATATATATTTTTTATAACTCTTGCGACCCCCTTTTTTTTTTTTTTTTTTCCTTTCTTTAACATTGTATTTTTGAAACTCCAAACTCTGTTCTAGATTCATAAGTTTAGCTTATTAGTAATTGTTATCAATTTTGTACCTATTTTTTTTTATAAATTTTGTCTTTTTTTTCCCTCCCTCTTTCTGTCTCTTCATATTTTCTTTGACATTGTATTCCTGAAATTCCAAACTCTAATCTAGATCTTTAATTTATGCTTTATGGTATATTTAATCAACTTGTGCCTATAGCTTCTTTATAATTTTTGTGACTTTGTTTGTTTTTGGTTTTGTTTTTATTTTCTTTCTTTCTTTCTTTTTTTCTTTCTATCTTTCTTTTTCTTCTTCTTTTCTTTAACAATGTATTTTTGAAACTCAAAACTCTACTCTAGATTTTTAACTTTTGCTTTTTAATATTGGTTATCATTTTGTACTTATATTTTCTTTATAACTTTTGTGACTCTTTTTTTTCCTTTTTCTCTATTTCTTTTCCTTCTTCTTTTCTTTAACATTGTATTTTTGAAACTCCAAACTCTACTCTAGATTTTTAATTTTTGCTTTTAGGTATATGTTACCAATTCTGTACCTTTAAGAACCTAATCTTAAGTACCCACTTTTTACTAGGGAGCGAGATTACTGGTTTGACTATTCTCTCCACCTCTGGACTCCTTTTTCTCCACCAGTTCACCTGTGTCTCCTCCCTAACCCCTCTCTACTCTACCCAACTCTGTGAATTTCTGTGTGTTCCAAAGAAGGAAAATACTTAGGGAACTGATTACTGACTGGATCTGTCTCTCTCCTTTTCATTCCTTCCTTTTATCCTCCTGATCACCTCTATCTCCTTCCTCCCTCTTCTCTTCTCTGTATAACTCCGTGAACATCTCTGAGCGATCCAGTTGTGGAGTGCAGTATAGAAGGAGAAGTTTTGAGACTACTGTAAAAATAAGACCGATAACTGGAAGCAAGAGGCTTAAGTCCAAACCCTGATCCCAAGGAACATTAATTGACAGGAGCTCATCAAATGCCTCCATACCTACACTGAAACCAAGCATCACACAAGGGCCAACAAGTTCCACGGCAAGACATACCAAGCAAATTCTCCAGCAACACAGGAACACAGCCCTGAGCTCCAATATACAGGCTACCCAAAGTCACCCCAAAATCATAGACATCTCATAACTCATTACTAGATACTCCATTGCACTCCAGAGAGAAGAAATCCAGCTCCATCCACCAGAACACCGACACAAGCCTCCACAACCAAGAAACCTTGACAAGCCACCTGTACAAACCCACACACAGTGAGGAAATGCCACAATAAAGAGAACTCCGCAAACTGCCAGAATACAGTAAGGACACCCCAAACTCAGCAATTTGAACAAGATGAAGAGACAGAAGAATACCCAGCAGGTAAAGGAACAGGATAAATGCCCACCAAACCAAAACAGGAAGAAATAGCAAATCTACCTGATAAAGAATTCCAAATAATGATAGTGAAATTAATCCAAAATCTGGAAATCAAAATGGAATCACAGATAAATAGCCTGGAGAAAAGCATTGAGAAGATGCAAGAAAGGTTTAACAAGGACCTAGAAGAAATAAAAAAGAGTCAATATATAATGAATAATGCAATAAATGAGATCCAAAACACTCTGGAGGCAACAAATAGTAGAATAACAGCGGCAGAAGATAGAATAACTGAATAAGAAGATAGAATGGTAGAAATAAATGAATCAGAGGAGAAAAAAGAAAAATGAATTAAAAGAAATGAGGACAATCTCAGAGACCTCCAGGATAATATTAAACGTTACAGCATTCGAATCATAGGAGTCCCAGAAGAAGAAGCAAAAAGAAAGACCATGAGAAAATACTAGAGGAGATAATAGTTGAAAATTTCCCTAAAATGGGGAAGGAAATAATCACTCAAGTCCAAGAAACCCAGAGAGTCCCAAACAGGATAAACCCAAGGCGAAACATCCCAAGACACATATTAATCAAATTAAAAAAGATCAAACACAAAGAACAAATATTAAAAGCAGCAAGGGAAAAACAACAAATAACACACAGGGGAATTCCCATAAGGATAACAGCTATCTTTCAATAGAAACTCTCCAAGCCAGAACGGAATGGCAAGACATACTTAAAGTAAAGAAAGAAAATAACCTACAGCCCAGATTACTGTACCCAGCAAGGATATCATTCAAACATGAAGGAGAAATGAAAAGCTTTACAGACAGACAAAAGCTGAGAGAATTCAGCACCACCAAACCAGCTCTCCAACAAATATTAAAGGACATTCTCTAGACAGGAAACACAGGGTGTATAAATTCAAACCCAAAACAATAAACTAAATGGCAACGGGATCATCAGATCAGATCAGTCACTCAGTTGTGTCCGACTCTTTGCGACCCCATGAACTGCAGCACGCCAGGCCTCCCTATCCATCACCAGCTCTCGGAGGTCACTCAGACTCACATCCATCGAGTCAGTGATGCCATTCAGCCATCTCATCCTCTGTCCTCCCCTTCTCCTCCTGCCCTCAATCCCTCCCAGCATCAGAGTCTTCTCCAATGAGTCAACTCTTCACATGAGGTGACCAAAATACTGGAGTTTCAGCTTTAGCATCATTCCTTCCAAAGAAATCCCAGGGCTGATCTCCTTCAGAATGGACTGGTTGGATCTTCTTGCAGTCCAAGGGACTCTCAAGAGTCTTCTCCAACACCACAGTTCAAAAGCATCAATTTTTCAGCGCTCAGCCTTCTTCACAGTCCAGCTCTCACATCCATACATGACCACAGGAAAGACCATAGCCTTGACTAGGCGAACCTTTGTTGGCAAAGTGATGTCTCTGCTTTTGAATATGCCATCTAGGTTGGTCATAACTTTCCTTCCAAGGAGTAAGCGTCTTTTAATTTCATGGCTGCAGTCACCATCTGCAGTGATTTGGGAGCCCGGAAAAATAAAGTCTGACACTCTTTCCACTGTTTCCTCATCTATTTCCCATGTAGTGATGGGACCAGATGCCATGATCTTCGTTTTCTGAATGTTGAGCTTTAAGCCAACCTTTTCACTCTCCACTTTTACTTTCATCAAGAGGCTTTTAGTTCCTCTTCACTTTCTGCCATAAGGGTGGTGTCATCTGCATATCGGAGGTTATTGATATTTCTCCCGGCAATCTTGATTCCAGCTTGTGTTTCCTCTAGTCCAGCGTTTCTCATGATGTACTCTGCATAAAAGTTAAATAAACATGGTGACAATATACAGCCTTGACATACTCCTTTTCCTATTTGGAACCAGTCTGTTGTTCCATGACCAGTTCTAACTGTTGCTTCCTGACCTGCATACAGATTTCTCAAGAGACAGATCAGGTCGTCTGGTATTCCCATCTCTTTCAGAATTTTCCACAGTTTATTGTGATCTACACAGTCAAAGGCTTTGGCATAGTCAATAAAGCAGAAATAGATGTTTTTCTGGAACTCTCTTGCTTTTTCCATGATCCAGCGGATGTTGGCAATTTGATCTCTGGTTCCTCTGCCTTTTCTAAAACCGGCTTGAACATCATACTCACCAAAAACCAGTCAATCTAATCACACTAGGACCATAGCCTTGTCTAACTCAATGAAACTAAGCCATGCCCGTGGGGCAACCCAAGATGGGCGGGTCATCGTGGAGAGATCTGACAGGATGTGGTCCACTGGATAAGGGAATGGCAAACCACTTCAGTATTCTTGCCTTGAGAACCCCATGAACAGTATGTAGTATGTGAAATGAGGGCAATTGTGCTCTAGTTTCATCATTTTTTGTCATTGTCTTTCTTTGAGATTGGAATGAAAACTGACCCTTTCCAGTCCTGTGGCCACTGCTGAGTTTTCCAAATTAGCTGGCATAATTTGTGCAGCACTTGAGCAACATCATCTTTTAGGACTTGAAACAGCTCAACTGGAAATCTATCACTTCCACTAGCTTTATTCATAGTGATCCTTCCCATGGCCCCCTTGACTTCAGACTCCAGGGTGTCTGTCTCTAGCTGAGTCATCACACGATCCTGGTTATATTGGTTATTATGATCTTTTTTGTATATCTCTCCTTGTATTCTTGTCCCTTTTTCTTAATATTTTCCACTTCCGTTAGGTTCATACCATTTCTGTCCTTTATTGTGTCCATCTTTGTATGAAAAGTTCCCTTAATATATCAATTTTCTTTAAGAGATCTCCAGTGTTCCCCATTCTATTGATTTCTGTACCACTTTGGTATCCACAGAGCTCTGAGTACACTTCCCTGTGTTTCAACCATATTTTTAAAAGGATCTCTTCTTATTTAATTTCTTAAGAACTAGCCCTTTGCTAGGAGAAGGCAATGGCACCCTACTCCAGTACTCTTGCCTGGAAAATCCCATGGACGGGGTAGCCTGGTAGGCTGCAGTCCATGGGGTCGCTAAGAGTGGGACATGACTGAGCGACTTCCCTTTCGCTTTTCACTGTCATGCATTGGAGAAGGCAATGGCAACCCACTCCAGTGTTCTTGGCTATTGAATCCCAGGGATGGGGGTGCCTCGCGGGCTGCTGTGTATGGGGTCGCACAGAGTCAGACACGACTGTAGCGTCTTAGCAGCAGCAGCAGCAGCACTTTATGAGGTTTATCTTATTTGTAATCCACTTCCTCGAACACTGTCTTATGTGTCCTCAGTCTCTGATTCATTTTCTGTCACTACCATTTATGATTTTTAGGTTGAAACATCTAATAGAACATTCTCAGAAACATGTTTGAAAAGAAGTGGATTAAAAAATTATCAGGAGCCTGGGATTTGTGAAAACGTCTGGTGTCTCCACTTAAGACGACTAAAAGCAAGAAGTAATTTTTAGATTGCCTATCTTCTCTTCAATTAGTGGTTCTTGTAGGGTTTGATGTTGCTTTGCTCTCTATAACCTATTTCTTTGCCATCTCATTTTGTCCAGTATTCTGTCTGTGATCTCAGTTTTGAAGGATACAGGAACCGAGTTAGTCTTCCTTCTGGTGTCTGCAACTTGCTGGGTGAGGTTGGTCCAGAGGTTTGTGCCCTTATCCCCTTGATTTGGGCTTTGATTGGATTACTATGACTAGAGCTTGCCCTGAATATTGAGGGGAATTTCCCCATTGCTCTGTGGTTTTCACTACCCTCTCTGTGGTGATACCTGCTCCCTGGTTGGTGGAATAGAGCCCCAGATCTGTTTCTTAGCTGTGTTTCTGATCTGTGGTGCAAGGCTGGTGGGATTGGGGCACACCCACTGGGTGCGAAGCCACTGAATATTTCTCCTCGCAAAATATTCTCCATGGGGTGTGCTCTGTGTGTCATCTTTCATGCTCTAACAATCTCTTGTGTGATCCTATTATTGGCATTGCTCTTGGCCCCACCCTAAGCATGGGTCACCCTGTTTATTTAACTCATATGTAGAGTACATCATGAGAAATGCTGTATTGCATGAAGCACAAGCTGGAATCAAGATTGCTGGTAGAAATAACAATAACCTCAGAAATGCAGATGACACAACTCTTATGGCAGAGGGCGAAGAAGAATTAAAGAGCCTTTTGATGAAACTGAAAGAGAGTGAAAAAGTTCGCTTAAAACTCAACATTCAGAAAACTAAGATCATGGTATCTGGTCTCAACACTTCATGGGAAATAGAGGGGAAATAATGGAAACAGTGACAGACTTTATTTTTTCGGGTTCCAAAATCACTGCAGATGGTGACTGCAGCCATATAATTTAAAGATGTTTATTCGTTGGAAGAAAAGTTATGAACAACCTAGACAGCATATTAAAATCACAGATATTATTTTGCCAATTCTGTGTACTCAAGGGTATGGTTTTTCCAGGAGTCATGTATGGATGGGACAGTTGGGCTATAAAGAAAGCTGAGCACTGAAAAATTGATGCTTTTTAACTGTGGTGGTGAAGACTCTGAGTCCCTTGGAGAGCAAGGAGATCCAACCAGTCCACCATAAAGGAAATCAGTCCTGAATATTCATTGAAAGGACTGTTGCTGAAGGTGAAATTCTAATACTTTGGCCACCTGATGCTAATAGGTGACATTAGAAAATACCCTGATACTGGGAAAGGTTGAAGACAGGAGCAGAAGGGGACAATAGAGGATGAGATGGTTGGGTAGCATCACTGACTCAACAGGGTCCCAAAGAGTCAGACACGACTGAGCGACTGAATGGAACTGAATCACTCAGATGAACCGTTGGGAGGGAACTGTAACCAGAGACCTGCTAACAACAGGGCAGTTGGCTTTTCTCTTAGGAAGTGAGTCCAGAAAGAAAGAGAGAGACCGGAACCCACATTGTTGTTTATAACATAACCACAGAAATGACATACCGTTACTCCTGCCAGAATCTGTTGATACACAGATTGCTTCTGTTAATTGTTGTTGCGGCTGCTGCTGAAGTGATTACGTTCTACTTTTCGTTACTGAGGAGACACCCATCTTCACACACTCACACAAAGGGCTTTTGAATTTTCCCCGTTTTGCAACTTGCTGAAAACACCTCGGCTTCCCATAGAGACATCTCTCAAAATTTTTCTCTTTTGCCTTAAGTTGTTTGAAACACTAGTTAGAACAGGCAGGAAGCAGTTCTGCTCCAGAAGGAATCAAAGAGATTTAAAGGCATCCAAAGGCAGAGAAAGGAAGCACAGCTGGGCAGAAGGACCAACAGACCCAAAACTGCAGGAGCCGGGGTGAGGGGAGGCAAGGCTCTGTCCCCACTGGCCCCGCCCCTACGTACCTGCGCTTCCGGCCTGGTCCCACCCTCTCCCCTTTCGTCGCCTGTCTTTGGCCGCAGCTTAGTGCAGGCACCTTCCTCTGTACCGGATCTTCCGCCCGCGCGTGCGCAGTATCCTGCAGACCAGGAATCGAGCGTAAATGAGTGACAGAGAGTTCTGGTGACTTTGTTTGTATGTTTGTTTCTTTAAAATCTGGATTTCGTAGTCCCACAGCCTTTTGTCCTTCAAACGTGGGTTTCAGGGGTATCTGTGGACGTTCATCCCCGTGGAAAAGACCATCCCCATAGAAAAGAAATGCAAAAAAGCAAAATGGCTGTCTGGGGAGGCCTTACAAATAGCTGTGAAAAGAAGCGAAAAGCAAAGGAGAAAAGAAAAGATATAAATATCTAAATGCAGAGTTCCAAAGAATAGCAAGAAGAGATAAGAAAGCCTTCTTCAGTGATCAATGCAAAGAAATAGAGGAAAACAACAGAATGGGAAAGACTAGGGATCTCTTCAGGAAAATCAGAGATACCAAAGGAACATTTCATGCAAAGATGGGCACGATAAAGGACAGAAATGGTATGGACCTAACAGAAGCAGAAGATATTAAGAAGAGGTAGCAAGAATACACAGAAGAACTGTACAAAAAAGAGCTGCACGACCCAGATAATCACGATGGTGTGATCACTGACCTAGAGCCAGACATCTTGGAATGTGAAGTCAAGTGGGCCTTAGAAAGCATCACTACAAACAAAGCTAGTGGAGGTGATGGAATTCAAGTGGAGCTATTCCAAATCCTGAAAGATGATGCTGTGAAAGTGCTGCACTCAATATGCCAGCACATGTGGAAAACTCATCAGTGGCCACAGGACTGGAAAAGGTCAGTTTTCATTCCAATCCCAAAGAAAGGCAATGCCAAGGAGTGCTCAAACTACCGAACAATTGCACTCATCTCACACGCTAGTAAAGTAATGCTCAAAATTCTCCAAGCCAGGCTTCAGCAATATGTGAACCGTGAACTTCCTGATGTTCAAGCTGGTTTTAGAAAAGGCAGAGGAACCAGAGATCAAATTGCCAACATCCGCTGGATCATGGAAAAAGCAAGAGAGTTCCAGAAAAACATCTATTTCTGCTTTATTGACTATGCCAAAGCCTTTGACTGTGTAGATCACAATAAACTGTGGAAAATTCTGAAAGAGATGGGAATACCAGACCACCTGATCTGCCTCTTGAGAAATCTGTATGCAGGTCAGGAAGCAACAGTTAGAACTGGACATGGAACAACAGACTGGTTCCAAATAGGAAAAGGAGTACGTCAAGGCTGCATATTGTCACCATGTTTATTTAATTTATATGCAGAATACATCATGAGAAATGCTGGACTGGAAGAAACAGAAGTTGGAATCAAGATTGCCGGGAGAAATATCAATAACCTCAGATATGCAGATGACACCACCCTTATGGCAGAAAGTGAAGAGGAACTAAAAAGCCTCTTGATGAAAGTGAAAGTGGAGAGTGAAAAGGTTGGCTTAAAGCTCAACATTCAGAAAACGAAGATCATGGCATCTGGTCCCATCACTACATGGGAAATAGATGGAGAAACAGTGGAAACAGTGTCAGACTATTTTTCCGGGCTCCCAAATCACTGCAGATGGTGACTGCAGCCATGAAATTAAAAGACGCTTACTCCTTGGAAGGAAGGTTATGACCAACCTAGATAGCATATTCCAAAGCAGAGACATCACTTTGCCAACAAAGGTTCGCCTAGTCAAGGCTATGGTCTTTCCTGTGGTCATGTATGGATGTGAGAGTTGGACTGTGAAGAAGGCTGAGCACCGAAGAACTGATGCTTTTGAACTGTGCTGTTGAAGAAGACTCTTGAGAGTCCCTTGGACTGCAAGAAGATCCAACCAGTCCATTCTGAAGGAGATCAGCCCTGGGATTTCTTTGGAAGGAATGATGCTAAAGCTGAAACTCCAGTATTCTGGCCACCTCATGCGAAGAGTTGACTCGTTGGAGAAGACTCTGATGCTGGGAGGGATTGGGGGCAGGAGGAGAAGGGGACGACAGAGGATGAGATGGCTGGATGGCATCACTGACTCGATGGATGTGAGTCTGAGTGACCTCCGGGAGTTGGTGATGGACAGGGAGGCCTGGCGTGCTGCAGTTCATGGGGTCGCAAAGAGTCGGACACGAATGAATGACTGATCTGATCTGACCTTACCTACATAGGCGTGGTTGATAACATCTCCAGCATTCTTCCCTGCTTAGAGGTTAAGCTAATTAGCCCACGTGGCTCAAATCCCCATACCTCTAGTGACTTCGTTGGTCTGTGTGAAATGACCAACCTCCCAACCTGAGTCATTCCTTTATTAAACTAGGGGCCCACATAAGTCATCTTGTAAATTTTCAGGACCCATGGAGAGTAATAAAGCCACTGCAGTCACTAAGGAAATTCCGAGAATGAAAAAACTTAAATTCCAAGAGTAAAAGCAAACTTCCAGAACCTAGGGACCAAAGCCTGCTAAATTCTATTTTTCTTTTTCAATTTTAACATTTATTTAGTTTTGGCTATGCTGGGATTTTGCTGATGCACTTGGGCTTTCTCTGTTGTGATTAGGAGGAACTGCTATCTTGTTGCAGAGCTCTGGCTCTAAGGCACGGATTCATTTGTTGTATTAATAACTGGCAGGCTCTGGAGTATGTGGGCTTCAGTAGTTGTGGCACACTAGCTTAGTTGCTCCGAGGCTTGTGGGATCTTCCCTGAGCAGGGATGGAACCCGTGTCCCCTGCATTGACAAGCAGATTTCTACCCACTGGACCATCAGGCGAGTCCCTAAATTCTTTTTTTTTTTTTTTTTTTTTCCCTAAATTCTTTATTACACAACATTTAAATCTAAATCTTTCCTTTATGCCATGTGATATTTCCTCCCCTTCTGATTTTTGATGTTGTTTTGGAATACTTCACCGATTGCATGATTACAAAATATTATGTTGCGTTTCATCCTTCTCTTTTATCGTTCAAAATAATGTCCAAGTCTCTCTTTAGGTGGGCTTCTTTGGCTACCTTGTAGCTATTGTGCTTCATTTAGTTTAACAATTCAACTAGTCTATACAATGATAGCTTCATCTGTAATTTGGCAGGTTCCCTCTATTTAAGCTTTTTTGTTTTTTATATTCAAAATTATGTTAGCTCTCCTAGATACAGCTGAGTCTTACATTTGATATATCCATGTTTGTTTTGAGTTTGAATTGTTCTGAATTTGCAGTCAGTGAAATCTTTATATCACTACATCTTCCAAGTAAAACTTGTGATTTTCAGACTTTATGTGCTTCAATAAGTTTTACAGTTTCTTCACATAGGTCTGGAAATGTGTTGTTAATAGGTGTCATGGTATATTTCCTAACAAAATATAGACTGTTTCTCATATTTTGTTTTCAATTACTGTTACTAAAGAGGAAAAATTGTTTCCAATGTTCCCAGTTGGCTCAGCGGTAAAAAATCTGCCTGCCAATGCAAGAGACCTGGGTTTGATCCCTGGGTGGGGACGGTCCCCTGGAGGTGTAAATGGCAACCCACTTCAGTATTCTTGCCTGGGAAATCCCATGGATTGAGGAACCTGGAGGGCTACAGCCCATGGGGGTCACAAAGAGTTGGACATGATTGACGTGACTCAGAACACATTCGTGCACAATAAGAAATAGTTGTTTTACCATATATGCTAAAATACACATGAGTTTTTTTTTTAAAAAAAAAAAGGTAGATTAAAAACGTTTCTTCCAAAAGATGTGTTATTCACAGAAGATTGCTTTTACCCTACGTGTGTTTATGTGCATGTGTGTATTCAAGCAACACCTAGGGTATATATTAAAGACATCATCATTTCAAGAATATTTTATTTATTCTAACCTTTGAAAGTTGTACTTACATATTCCACGGCCTTAGATTGTTTCATTTTATGAAATGAATATATAGTTCCATTTTAATATATATGCATGAAAATGTTCATATAATTTGATCGATTATTTTGATTGTTTTTTGTATTCATCAGAATTAAAGAAAATTCTGTGAATTTTCATTAGAGTTGTCCCTGTGTATTCCTCTGTATTTTATTAGTTAAAGTCTAGAGTACATAAAGTGAAGTAAATTTAAGCTATTTAAGGAATGTTTGCTAAATATTTGCAAAAAGGTGGGGCAACAACATTATTGATTTTAAATTATTTCTGTTGCCCATCCAAGACTCTGTAAAAACTCTCAGAAAGATATATCAGATCAGCTCATATCATTTGCTCAGTCGTGTCCGACTCTTTGCGACCCCATGAATTGCAGCACGCCAGGCCTCCCTGTCCATCACCAACTCCCGGAGTTCACTCAGACTCAAATGCATCGAGTCAGTGATGCCATCCAGCCATCTCATCCTCTGTCGTCCCCTTCTCCTCCTGCCCCCAATCCCTCCCAGCATCAGAGTCTTTTCCAGTGAGTCATCTCTTCACATGAGGTGGCCAAAGTACTGCACTTTCAGCTTTAGCATCATTCTTTCCAAAGAAATCCCAGGGCTGATCTCCTTCAGAATGGACTGGTTGGATCTTCTTGCAGTCCAAGGGAGTCTTAAGAGTCTTCTCCAACACCACCGTTCAAAAGCATCAATTCTTCGGTGCTCAGCCTTCTTCACAGTCCAACTCTCACATCCATACATGACCACAGGAAAAACCATAGCCTTGACTAGATGAACCTTTGTTGGCAAAGTAATGTCTCTGCTTTTGAATATGCTATCTAGGTTGGTCATAACTTTATATAGTATATCCTAAATAGTTAAAATGATTGTTCTTGCTGAGGATGCTATCCTATTAGATTTGTAAAATTTGTAAAACACTTGATGTTCAAAAGTAAGTATGAATGCTTACCTTAGTATTATACTTCCTTACTGTTCAGAATCGTCATTCATGAAGCAAAATTTCGAGATTACTAGTTAGAAGAAACTTGTTTAAAATACTTAGAAAAAAAATAAGGTTGTTAAAATAAATGGCGCATTTGTCCCACTCAAGAACTCTTGGATCACCGTATGCTTTTTAAAAATATTACCTGTTTCCTTGATAGGCAATTCATCCTGTGTTATACAAATCCAACACTCAAAAACAAATATGCCATTGTTGATCTGATTATTTTATCATTTCTCTTCCATATCAGAGTAGTTTCTGAAATGATTTGTGGGCCATAGGTCATTTCTTCTTGGGTTAGAAATATGGTGAAAATATTACTGTGTAAAAGTCATAGTATAGCATAACACCGGACCCTCTCCTGTATCAAAACCAGTTCTGTGTGAACTTCCTGTTGTCATCTTTCGGCACGTTATGAAGCCTTCTCACAGTCACATGGCATATGTAGTTTTTATTTCGGGGACAGCTGAATACTAGATTGGAAAGTGATGAATCTCTGGCAAGACAAATATCACTTTCTCTGATGAACAGGTCTTGTGGTCTCTAAGCCGGACCTTGTGACTTTTCTGGAGCAAATGAAGGAGCCCAGGAATATACGGAGCATGAAGACAGTGGCCGTATACCCAGGTGTGTGTGAATGGATGGAGCCGATGACTCAGGTGAGAGGGCCAAGTATCAGAGAGGAAGTCATTGTTTGTCATGGGGTTTGGGAAGATCTGCTTCATTGGAAATCATTTTGGAGAAGTCTGGATTCATTTCTGTTGCTGTCATAGAAAGCTGTCACCTGCCCCATTCTGTCTGTTAAAGCATCATGAATTTTTCTCTGTTGATTACCTTACTCATTCACAGTGAGAACTAAAATGCCCTTCTTGGATTGGGACAACTTGCATGACTTGGTTGCTGTGTCATTTCTCTGGGACCTTAATAAAACTGTGCACATTTCTGAGTAACTGTGATGATCCTTTTAAAGTTTGTTTCCACTTCTAGACAGAAGTGTCTGGTTATAGACAAACTGCGAGGGTTCTAGGAGTACGGGGGACAGATTTTTGTTTTTCTGATCTATAGTTCCTAAAGCACTGGAAGCTACAGATATGTCTAAAATTGACAAAGTTTAGACTCAAGTCACTTCTTTGCTGTATAAAACAAAACCTCCCTAAAATGGGGTTCCCTGGTGGCTCAGAGGTGAAGAACCTGCCTGCATTGCAGAAGACTTGGCTTTAATCCCTGCACTGGGAAGATCCCCTGGAGAAGGGAATGGCAACCCACTCCAATATTCTTCCTTGGGAAATTCCATGGAGAGTGGAGCCTGGAAGTCTGCAGTCCATGAGGTCACAAACAGTTGCATGTGACTGAGGGACTAACACTTTCACTTTCTTTTCCCTAAAATGGGAGAATGCAAATCTCAGGGTTACTTCCAAGTTTCACTTTTCTTTATATGAACTCATGTTAAATATCTTAAGTGCATTTGCCCTAATTCTTCAATGCTAAAATACTTTAATATATTCAGTTAACTCAAAGAGTTTTTAAATAAATTCTCATGAGAGCCTAGAAGATTCTCCACCATATTTTTAATTCTTGCTTCTGACTCTTAAGATTTTTAGATTAAATGAAGACATCTTTTTTAAAAGTTCTTATTGCAACGTAACTGTTTTACAATGTTGTCCTGCTGTACATCAAAGAGAATCAGTCATATGTATATATACCAACTGTCTTTTAGATTTCCTTGCAGTTAGGACCCCACACAGCATTGATGGACTTCCCTAAGTTCTCACCATATTTTCAGAGTCCCATGTCTTAAGTACTGCTGCATTATTAAGGTTATCTTGTTTGTTATCAGCTTGCCCTGCTTTTATCCTACATGTTCTCACTTTCTGATTCGTTGTATGTCAATATCATTTATGATTTTTACATTCAAATATCCAAGAGAATATGCTCAAGTAAGAACAGAGGTGGGAAGAAGTGGATTAAAGAAACATTAGGCACCTACTGTTTGTCAAAATGTTTGTTGGCAGCACAAGCTGGAATCAAGATTGCCAGGAGAAATAGCAATAAGCTTATATATGCAGATGACACCGCCATTATGGCAGAACGTGAAGAGGAACTAAAGAGCCTGTAAATGAAGGTGAAAGACCAGAGTGAAAAAGCTGGCTTAAAACTCACCATTCAAAAAAGTAAGATCGTGGCCTCTGATCCCATCTTTTCATGGCAAATAGATGGCAAAACAATGGAATCAGTGAGAGAGTTCCTTTTCCTGGGCTCCAGAATCACTGCAAGTGGTGACTGCAGTCATGAAAAGAAAAGATACTAGCTCCTTGGAATAAAATCTTTGACAAACCTAGACAGTGTATTAAATAGCAGACACATTACTGACAAGGTCAATATAGTTAAGCTACGTATTTTTCAGTAGTCATGTATGGATGTAAGAGTTGGACCATAAAGAAAGTTGAGCACCAAAGAATTGATGCTTTTAAATTGTGTTGTTGGAGAAGACTCTCAAGAGTCCCTTGGACAGCAAGGAGATGCAACCAGTCAGTGCAAAAGGACATCAGTCCTGAATATTTATCGGAAAGACTGATGCTGAAGCTGAAGCTCCAATAGTTTGGCCACCTGATGCAAAGAAGTGACTCATTGGAAAAATTCCTAATGCTGGGAGAGACTGAAGGCAGGAGGTAAAGGGGACAACAGAGGATGAGATGGTTGGATGGCATCACTGACTCAATGAACATGAGTTTGAGCAAGATCTGGGAGTTGGTGATGGACAAGGAAGCCTAGAGTGCTGCAGTCCACGGGGTCACAAAGAGTTGGACATGACTGAGCAACTAAACTGAATTGAAGAGGAAAGTGAATCATTATACTGACGAATATCTCCTATTCATTTATTGGTTCCTTAGGCTTTTATCTTGTTCCTTCCTCCACAGCATATTTCTTTGTGTGATCATTTTGTGCAATTTTCTGTGTTTGTGTTCTGTGTTATGAAAGCTGCAGAATCCTAGTTTTTCCTTCTGGTGTCTGTCCCCTGGAGTGTGAGGTTGATCCACAGGCTTGTATCCTTATCCCCTTGATAGGGGGTGTGATTGCTGTTATTTTGACCCGAGCCTGCCCTGGATATTGAGGGGAGTTTCCCATTGCTCTCTGGTTGTCACTGCCCTGTCAGGGATGGAGTCTGCTCCCTGGTTGTTGGAATAGAGCCCCCAGATCTGTTTCTTCACTTTGTTTCTGACCCATGGTGGAGGCAGGTGGGATTGGAGCACACCGACTGGGAGAGAAGCCACTGAGTATTGCTCCTCTGGGGATGTTCGCGTCGGGGAGTGTTCTGTGTGTCACGTTTCATGCCTTGTGCGAGCTCTCATGTGACCCTGGTCAGCACTGCTCCTCGCCCCACCTTAACCATGGGTATCCCGGCACATGGCACCGGTGTCTCTCAAATGTTGTTTTCACCAGATCACCAGCATAGACCCACTGAAATCAAGGCCCAAGATTGTATTCATCATGGAGCTGGATCCACTGTCATGCTGGCACCATACCCTCATATAGGAGCCCACAAAGTCTACAGCTGCAAAGCTACACCTGCTGTGACAAGGTTGTTGGGGAGGGGGGTGGGTCCTGATTTTCCATTCAGATGCTCTTCAGGGGCTGCGGATACCGAGCCGGTTGTGGGTGTAAAAGCATTGTTTGTGCAGCTGTGAGGAGAGATTTGAGCTTTTCTTCCTTAACCCTGGGGCTAGCTGTGCTTTTAGCTCCATCTGTGCATGTGGCCTACTCACAGGTGTCTGCTCCAGAGGCTGCCCCAGAGCACAGGAGTCTGCTGATGGTGGAGGAGGTCCATGGTGGGAGGCTGTGGCTGGGGCTCAATAGAGCCCACATGCGTGGGAGCCCTTCCTCGATGCTGGCGAGGCAGGGGCCCGCACAGGGGGAGAGGGGCTATGGTGGGGTTCTTCTCTGGTCATCAGTCAGCAATGGCGGTATGCTGTATGGTGGTTCAGGCTTCCGCCAGAACATCCCCATTTATAGAGCTCCTCCCTCCCTGCCTTTCCTGCAGGATGTCTCCTCACAGCCCACAGCAGTCCTCTGCCTGGATCTGTTCTCCAGACCCCACATTCCAGCACCCAGCCCTTGTCTGCAGCAGTGGACACCCTCTCAGGCTGGGTGGGCAGGGCAGGGGTCAGTATCCTCTGTACTGGTCTCACTCTGTCTTGCTGCCACAGACTGTTGGCCTGTTCTCTTCCCACAGAGAATGAGGCTCCCCTTCTGTCTCAACTGGGCTCCCCCCACTAGTAAGGAGCTTCCCTGGATGTGGAGACCTCTCCTCTCTTCAGATCCCCCCAGGGTTGCAGGTCCCACTCCACTTCATTTCCTGTTCCTTTACCTTCTTCTTTCTCCTGTCCTACCCGTCAAAGCAGGAATCTTTCTTGACCTTTTCAGTGTCCACAGCTTGTGTTCACAGGGGCTCTGAAAATTCTTCTATTTCTGATGTACTCTTGTTGTATTTGTGGAGAGAGATGAACTATCTCTGCCTGATCCTCTGGCATCTTGATCTTTCTGTCTCTATTTTATTTTTAAACAAGCAAAGGATTCATCACTTTTCTCTAAATCTTTAAGGATATACACTGAGAATAGTAGGTAAAATAACTTGTTATTTGGTATCTTTCAGCTTTATCTCCTCAAGACACCCAGGATTTGATGTCAAAAAATCCAGGGTTAGAAGATGTATGTTCAAAAGCAAACCTAGGAAAATATGAAGTATTTCACCTCAGAAATTTGCATTTAATGAATGACTGGGAACATAGGAGGGCATATGAAAGACAGCGAGGATGTTTATATGGACAGAAAGAGACTGAGAGAGTTATACATAAGACAAACATTACTGCAGAAAGAAATGAGCCATGCCAGTCAAACTGGGGAGAAAACCAACTTCAGTCTTCAACATCTTATGAGAACTGTAAGATTTTAAGAAAAGATCTCTATCCTTTTTTGCAACATACCTCTTCTCTGAAAGGAAATGTGGAAAGCCCATAAGGTAATCTAGTCTCTACTACAAATACTCATTCAAATAATATTCAATATAGCCTTTGATTAAATAAACATTCAAGCATGTCTGAACACCGGAAATTTAAAAATGAGGGGGAAAACTCACAATATAATGAATTTGAGGGGTCTGTGAGCAGGGGGTCATTATTCTTCCACCAGCAGATATTTTTCCCCCATGCCAAAATGTGTAATGTTGATAATAATGGAGGAAATACAATCCAACCATCATTGATCAATACATCCCATGATGTGGTTAATATGGAAGAACTTTCGTTGTGTAATAAAATGAGCCAACTCTTAAGTAAGAGCTCCAACCCCTATAATTACAAGAGTATTTATGATGGAGTGAGAGGATATTCTCCCAAAGAAAGGCAATGCCAAGGAGTGCTCAAACTACCGAACAATTGCACTCATCTCACACGCTAGTAAAGTAATGCTCAAAATTCTCCAAGCCAGGCTTCAGCAATATGTGAACCGCGAACTTCCTGATGTTCAAGCTGGTTTTAGAAAAGGCAGAGGAACCAGAGATCAAATTGCCAACATCCGCTGGATCATGGAAAAAGCAAGAGAGTTCCAGAAAAACATCTATTTCTGCTTTATTGACTATGCCAAAGCCTTTGACTGTGTGGATCACAATAAACTATGGAAAATTCTGAAAGAGATGGGAATACCAGACCACCTGATCTGCCTCTTAAGAAATCTGTATGCAGGTCAGGAAGCAACAGTTAGAACTGGTCATGGAACAACAGACTGGTTCCAAATAGGAAAAGGAGTACGTCAAGGCTGCATATTGTCACCATGTTTATTTAACTTTTATGCAGAGTACATCATGAGAAATGCTGGACTGGAAGAAACAGAAGTTGGAATCAAGATTGCCGGGAGAAATATCAATAACCTCAGATATGCAGATGACACCACTCTTATGGCAGAAAGTGAGGAGGGGCTAAAAAGCCTCTTGATGAAAGTGAAAGTGGAGAGTGAAAAGGTTGGCTTAAAGCTCAACATTCAGAAAACGAAGATCATGGCATCTGGTCCCATCACTTCATGGGAAATAGATGGGGAAACAGTGGAAACAGTGTCAGACTTTGTTTTTCTGGGCTCCAAAATCACTGCAGATGGTGACTGCAGCCATGAAATTAAAAGACGCTTGCTCCTTGGAAGGAAAGTTATGACCAACCTAGAGAGCATATACAAAGGCAGAGACATTACTTTACCAACAAAGGTTCGCCTAGTCAAGGCTATGGTCTTTCCTGTGGTCATGTATGGATGTGAGAGTTGGACTGTGAAGAAGGCTGAGCGCCGAAGAATTGATGCTTTTGAACTGTGGTGTTGGAGAAGACTCTTGAGAGTCCCTTGGACTGCAAGAAGATCCAACCAGTCCATTCTGAAGGAGATCAATCCTGGAATTTCTTTGGAAGGAATGATGCTAAAGCTGAAACTCCAGTATTTTGGCCACCTCATGTGAAGAGTTGACTCATTGGAGAAGACTCTGATGCTGGGAGGGATTGAGGGCAGGAGGAGAAGGGGACGACAGAGGATGAGATGGCTGGATGGCATCACTGACTCGATGGACGCGAGTCTGAGTGACCTCCGGGAGCTGGTGATGGACAGGGAGGCCTGGCGTGCTGCGGTTCATGGGGTCGCAAAGAGTCGGACACGACTGAGCGACTGATCTGATCTGATCTGAGAGGATATTCAGGCAATAAAACTGGGTTGAAGGACACTCAAACCTTATGAAACATCAGGGACCTGAATCTTCACACAGGGATTCAAAAAGTAATTAACGTAGGAATATCTTTTATCAGATGTCAGGTCTTTCTCTATATAAGAGTACTCATACTGGAGAGAAGATTTATAATTGTAGTGAATATGGTAAAATTTCTAATCACTCTTCAGAACTTGTTCAACAGCAGACTATTCAGAATTCACAGAAAGAAAACAAGTGTAAGATATGTGGGAAAGTCTTTAGTAACTCCTCTGATCTAAGTAGAAAATTCATACAGGAAGGAAAACTTTCAAGTGCACAGAATGTAGCAAAGCCTTTAGTCATAGTGGTCATCTCACTAAACATCTCCGAACACATGCTGGAGAGTGATGGAACAAGTGATGGAAGATGTTTGCCCTAATCATATCAAAAAACAAGAGTTTATACAAGAAACCTATGGAAATGTTGTAACAAATATGTAGAAAAGTATTTAATCAAAAATCAAATTGAAATAAACTACAGAGATTGCATCAGATCAGATCAGTCTCTCAGTCGTGTCCGACTCTTTGCGACCCCATGAATCGCAGCACGTAAGGCCTCCCTGTCCATCATCAAACTCCCAGAGTTCACTCAGACTAATGTCCACTGAGTCAGTGATGCCATCCAGCCATCTCATCCTCTGTCGTCCCCTTCTCCTATTGCCCTCAATCCCTCCCAGTATCAGAGTCTTCTCCAATGAGTCATCTCTTCGCATGAGGTGGCCAAAGTACTGGAGTTTCAGCTTTAGCATCATTCCTTCCAAAGGAATCCCACGGCTGATCTCCTTCAGAATGGACTGGTTAGATCTCCTTGTAGTCCAAGGGACTCTCAAGAGTCTTCTCCAACACCATACTAGAAAGTATTTCATCAAACCTCTTTTCTAAATTTTCTCTATTGGGAGAATTACTGTAGAGAGCAATCCATAGTTAAAAAACAGAAAATGGATATATTAGCCAGAATTGTGAGATAAAGGTTGACAGTTAGAAGGCTACACTTATTAGCAATGTATCTTTGTTTACAATGACTTGATTTGAGATTAGTTGAAAAGCAAAATGAATGCAATACAATGGTCAAATAATCCATACTATGCTTTGTTTCTAGTGTGAATGAAAAAAAGGTTTTGACAGTTTATGCTTCAAAGATTAGCCTTTTTATGTTGTGTTGCAACCATTTCTATCTATTCTCCATTAGAAGATGAAGGATCAGTTCAGTTCAGTTCAGTCGCTCAGTCATGTCCAACGCTTTGAAACCCCATTATCTACAGGAGGCCATGCTTCCCTGTCCATCACTAACACCCGGAGTTTACCCAAACTCATGTCTATGGAATCGGTGATGCCATCCAGCCATCTCATGCTCTGTCGTTCCCTTCTCCTCCTGTCCCCAGTCCCTAGCAGCATCAGGGTCTTTTCCAGTGAGGCAACTCTTCACCTGAGGTGGCCAAAGTATTGGAGTTTCAGCTCTAGCATCAGTCCTTCCAATGAACACTCAGGACTGATCTCCTTTAGGATGGACTGGTTGGATCTCCTTGCAGTCCAAGGGACTCTCCAGACTCTTCTCCTACACCACAGTTCAAAAGCATCCATTCTTCGGTGCTCAGCTTTCTTCACAGTCCAACTCTCACATCCATACATGACCACTGGAAAAACCATAGCCTTGACTAGACGTACCTTTGTTGGCAAAGTAATGTCTCTGCTTTTGAATATGCTATCTAGGTTGATCATAACTTTCCTTCCAAGGGCTAAGTGTCTTAATTTCATGGCTACACTCACCATCTGCAGTGATTTTGGCACCCCCCAAAATAAACTCTGTTTAAACACTGTTCATACTGTTTCCCCATCTACTTCCCATGAAGAGATCAGACCGGATGCCCTGATATTAGTTTTCTGAATGTAGAGCTTTAACCCAACTTTTTCACTCTCCTCTTTCACTTTCATCAATCAGATCAGATCAGTCGCTCAGTCGTGTCCGACTCTTTGCGACCCCATGAACCGCAGCACGCCAGGCTTCCCTGTCCATCACCAGCTCCCGGAGGTCAATCAGACTCGCATCCATCGAGTCAGTGATGCCATCCAGCCATCTCATCCTCTGTCGTCCCCTTCTCCTCCTGCCCTCAATCCCTCCCAGCATCAGAGTCTTCTCCAATGAGTGAACTCTTCGCATGAGGTGGCCAAAATACTGGAGTTTCAGCTTTAGCATCATTCCTTCCAAAGAAATTCCAGGATTGATCTCCTTCAGAATGGACTGGTTGGATCTTCTTGCAGTCCAAGGGACTCTCAAGAGTCTTCTCCAACACCACAGTTCAAAAGCATCAATTCTTCGGCGCTCAGCCTTCTTCACAGTCCAGCTCTCACTTCCATACATGACCACAGGAAAGACCATAGCCTTGACTAGGCGAACCTTTGTTGGTAAAGTAATGTCTCTGCTTTTGAATATGCTCTCTAGGTTGGTCATAACTTTCCTTCCAAGGAGTAAGCGTCTTTTAATTTCATGGCTGCAATCACCATCTGCAGTGATCTTGGAGCCCAGAAAAACAAAGTCTGACACTGTTTCCACTGTTTCCCCATCTATTTCCCATGCAGTGATGGGACCAGATGCCATGATCTTCGTTTTCTGAATGTTGAGCTTTAAGCCAACCTTTTCACTCTCCACTTTCACTTTCATCAAGAGGCTTTTTAGCCCCTCTTCACTTTCTGCCATAAGGGTGGTGTCATCTGCATATCTGAGGTTATTGATATTTCTCCCGGCAATCTTGATTCCAACTTCTGTTTCTTCCAGTCCAGCATTTCTCATGATGTACTCTGCATATAAGTTAAATAAACATGGTGACAATATACAGCCTTGACGTACTCCTTTTCCTATTTGGAACCAGTCTGTTGTTCCATGACCAGTTCTAACTGTTGCTTCCTGACCTGCATACAGATTTCTTAAGAGGCAGATCAGGTGGTCTGGTATTCCCATCTCTTTCAGAATTTTCCATAGTTTATTGTGATCCACACAGTCAAAGGCTTTGGCATAGTCAATAAAGCAGAAATAGATGTTTTTCTGGAACTCTCTTGCTTTTTCCATGATCCAGCGGATGTTGGCAATTTGATCTCTGGTTCCTCTGCCTTTTCTAAAACCAGCTTGAACGTCAGGAAGTTCGCGGTTCACATATTGCTGAAGCCTGGCTTGGAGAATTTTGAGCATTACTTTACTAGCGTGTGAGATGAGTGCAATTGTTCGGTAGTTTGAGCACTCCTTGGCATTGCCTTTCTTTGGGATTGGGATGAAAACTGACCTTTTCCAATCTTGTGGCCACTGCTGAGTTTTCCAAATTTGCTGGCATATTGAGTGTAGCACTTTCACAGCATCATCATTCAGGATTTGGAATAGCTCCACTGGAATTCCATCACCTCCACTAGCTTTGTTCGTAGTGATGCTTTCTAAGGCCCATTTGACTTCACATTCCAAGATGTCTGGCTCTAGGTCAGTGATCACATCATCATGATTATCTGGGTCTTGAAGCTCTTTTTTGTACAGTTCTTCTGTGTATTCTTGCCACCTCTTCTTGATATCTTCTGCTTCTGTTAGATCCACACCATCTCTGTCCTTTATTGTGCCCATCTTTGCATGAAATGTTCCTTGTAAAACGTACAATGAACATCTAAATGCAGATGCTTCTTATTCACATGAAGTATCCTGGGAAGTTGCCATAATATAAGTGATCATGAAATCTTTCCATGTATTAAAGTAAGAAAGAAGTTGGTTCTATTGTTTTTTGTTGAATATTTATTTATTTGGCTGCATCAGATCTTAGTTGCAGCATGTGGGACCTAGTTCCCTGACTAGGGATTGAACATAGACCCCCTGCATTGGGAATGCGGAGTCTTAGCCACTGGACCACCAGGGAACTTCTCCAAAAGTCGGTTCTATATTTTCAATGCTTATATCACTTGAATTGTAAGAACACAATCACAGTTAACTACAATATTGATTTATCTTTATAATATCAGCAAAAGTGAAGCATGTTACTTGACAATGTTGAAATAAAGACAGCTTCTGTGATAACCTAGAAATATATTAGAAACCCTTTCCAGAAAAGGCACGTAATTAGTGTATTTCTGGAATCAAGATTGCCGGGAGAAATATCAATAACCTCAGATATGCAGATGACACCACCCTTATGGCAGAAAGTGAAGAGGGGCTAAAAAGCCTCTTGATGAAAGTGAAAGTGGAGAGTGAAAAGGTTGGCTTAAAGCTCAACATTCAGAAAACGAAGATCATGGCATCTGGTCCCATCACTGCATGGGAAATAGATGGGGAAACAGTGGAAACAGTGTCAGACTTTGTTTTTCTGGGCTCCAAGATCACTGCAGATGGTGACTGCAGCCATGAAATTAAAAGACGCTTGCTCCTTGGAAGGAAAGTTATGACCAACCTAGATAGCATATTCAAAAGCAGAGACATTACTTTACCAACAAAGGTTCGCCTAGTCAAGGCTATGGTCTTTCCTGTGGTCATGTATGGAAGTGAGAGCTGGACTGTGAAGAAGGCTGAGCGCCGAAGAATTGATGCTTTTGAACTGTGGTGTTGGAGAAGACTCTTGAGAGTCCCTTGGACTGCAAGAAGATCCAACCAGTCCATTCTGAAGGAGATCAATCCTGGAATTACTTTGGAAGGAATGATGCTAAAGCTGAAACTCCAGTATTTTGGCCACCTCATGCGAAGAGTTGACTCATTGGAGAAGACTCTGATGCTGGGAGGGATTGAGGGCAGGAGGAGAAGGGGACGACAGAGGATGAGATGGCTGGATGGCATCACTGACTCGATGGATGCGAGTCTGATTGACCTCCGGGAGCTGGTGATGGACAGGGAGGCCTGGCGTGCTGCGGTTCATGGGGTCGCAAAGAGTCGGGCACGACTGAGCGACTGATCTGATCTGATTGATGAAAGTGAAAGAGGAGAGTGAAAAAGTTGGGTTAAAGCTCTACATTCAGAAAACTAATATCAGGGCATCCGGTCTGATCTCTTCATGGGAAGTAGATGGGGAAACAGTATAAACAGTGTTTAAACAGAGTTTATTTTGGGGGGTGCCAAAATCACTGCAGATGGTGAGTGTAGCCATGAAATTAAGACACTTAGCCCTTGGAAGGAAAGTTATGATCAACCTAGATAGCATATTCAAAAGCAGAGACATTACTTTGCCAACAAAGGTACGTCTAGTCAAGGCTATGGTTTTTCCAGTGGTCATGTATGGATGTGAGAGTTGGACTGTGAAGAAAGCTGAGCACTGAACAATGGATGCTTTTGAACTGTGGTGTTGGAGAAGACTCTTGAGAGTCCCTTGGACTGCAAGGAGATCTAACCAGTCCATTCTAAAGGAGATCAGTCCTGGGTGTTCATTGGAAGGACTGATGCTAAAGCTGAAACTCCAATACTTTGGCCACCTCATGCAAAGAGTTGACTCATTGGAAAAGACCCTGATGCTGGGAGGGATTGGGGGCAGGAGGAGAAGGGGATGACAGAGGATGACATGACTGGATGGCATCACTCGATGGACATGAGTTTGAGTGAACTGTGGGAGTTGGTGATGGACAGGGATGCCGGGCGTGCTGAGATTCATGGGGTTGCAAAGAGTTGGACACGACTAGCGACTGAACTGAACTGAATTGAACTTTGATATGGATTGCCTTTTGGCCTCTATTGCTCTGTTTCCTTGGTAACTTGTAGTCTGGTCTTTTGATCTTTATCTGAAGAAGCTACCTTGTAATACAGTATATATACTCACATAGAATTCAATAAAGCACCCTTGTACCACCAGAGACTTGGGTCCCCGTGTCCTTCTTTCTTTCTCTCTCTTTCTGGCTGATTCCCTGAAGCGCAGAGGCCTGCTGCATAGCCCAGGGAATATTAGCCTCTTTCCTTCTTTCACTTTCTTATCGTCAACTCCGGACCACCAGGTTGCGTTCCATTAAAGTACCCCAACGATGGACCACCACAAAAGTCCCTCTAAAACTTCTATAAACTTTCATTAGTGTTTTCTCTGTGTATTTGTGTTTTATTAGTTCAATTCTAGGTCACATAAACTGAAGCAAAATTCAAGCTCTGCCATTTAATGAATGTTTGACAAAATATTTGCAAAAAGGTAGAACTGCAATGGTGTTGATTTTAAATTATTTATGTGGTGCATTGAACAGTAAAAAATTGTTAGAAAGACTTAGAATATATACTAAATAAGTCAAAAGGTTGTAGCTGCCCTGGGTAGTATTCTATCAGACCTCTCAAATTTGCAAAACACTTACAATTCAATGTTGAAGTATGAATCTTTACTATTCTATTTCTTTGGAGCTCATGTAGCTCAGCAGTTTTCTTCACATTACTAGTTACAATAAGCTTGTTAAAAATGTGGAGCATTGGTCCCACTCCAAAACTCTTGAATCAGAGTATGCTTTTTTTAAATGTCTCCTGTTTTCTTGATAGACACTTTATCCTGTTTCACAGGCTTATGACACTCAAAAATTAATATGCCAATGTTGATCTGATCATTTTATAATTTCTCCTTCAGATCACAATAGTTTGTGTAATGCTTTGTGGATCATATCTCATCCTCTTTTCTTGGGGTCGAAATGTGATGGGAAATATTACTGTGTAAAAATGTTATTATTCTGTACCATCAGCCACACCACTAATCACAACCAGGTCTCTGAACTTGCTGTTTTCATCTTGGGTCACATGAGGAAGTCTTCCCATGGCCACATGGCATCTTTCCTTTGCATTTCAGGCACAGCTGACATTCTGGGATGTGACCATCGATTTTACTCCAGAGGAGTGGGAATGCTGGACCTCGGTCAACAGGACTTGTACAGGGACGTGATGGTAGAGAAATATAGGAACCTGGCCTCCTTGCGTAAGGATGACTTCCTTCCAGAATCGCTTATCTACCATCAGGGTTTTGCTTCTTTTGTTCTAGATGGTCTCCTGAAATCTTTTTCTTCTTCTGATAATTTCAGGTCCTTGCTTTCTAGGGGAAAATGGGTATTTGTGATATTTGAAAGACAATTTTCACGAGTCATTATTATTGTAAACTACTTCTTCCTTGATGTTATCTGTTGCCTTCATTCTTTTTGTTTGTTTACTTTTTAATTGAAGGATAATTGCTTTACAGAATTTTGTTATTTTCTGTCAAACCTCAACATGAAACAGCCATAGGTATACATGTATCCCCTCCCTTTTGAATATCCCTCCCATCTCCCTCCCCATCCCTCTCCCTGTGCTGTTTGAGTTTCCTGACACACACAGCGGGAAGGCAATGGCACCCCACCCCAATACTCTTGCCTGGAAAATCCCATGGACAGAGGTCCCTGGTGGGCCGCTGTCCATGGGGTGGCTAAGAGTCGGACCCGACTGAGCGACTTCACTTTCACTTTTCACTTTCATGCATTGGAGGAGGAAATGGCAACCCACTCCAGTGTTCTTGCCTGGAGAATCCCAGGGACGGGGGAGCCTGGTGGGCTGCCGTCTATGGGGTCGCACAGAGTCGAACACGACTGAAGCGACTTAGCAGCAGCAGCAGCAGCAGCAGACACACACAGCAAATTCCCTTTGGATATCTATTTTTACATGTGGTAATGTAAGTTTCCATGTTACTCTCTCCATCCATCTCACCCTCTCCTCCCCTCTCCCCATTTCCATAAGTCTATTATCTATGTCTGTTTCTCCAATGCTGTCCTACAAGTAAATTCTTCAGTACTATTTTTCTGAATTCCATATATATGTGTTGCTGCTGCTGCTGCTAAGTCACTTCAGTCGTGTCCGACTCTGTGTGACCCCATAGATGGCAGCCCACCAAGCTCCCCCATCCCTGGGATTCTCCAGGCAAGAACACCGGAGTGGGTTGCCATTTCCTTCTCCAATGCATGAAAGTAAAAGTGAAGTCGTTCAGTTGTGTCTGACTCTTAGAGACCCCAAGGACTGCAGCCTACCAGGCTCCTCCATCCATGGGATTTTCCAGGCAAGAGCACTGGAGTGGGGTGCCATTGCCTTCTCCGGTATGTGTGTTAGTATATGATATTTCTATTTCTCTTTCTTGCTTACTTCATTCTGTATAGTAGGCTCTAGGTTCATCCACCTCATTAAAACTAACTCAAATACGTTCCTCTTTATGGCTGAGTAATATTCCATTGTGTACTATGTACCACTACTTCTTTTGCCTTCATTCTTGTTGTTTGTTATTCAGTGGCTAAGTTGTATAGAACTCTTGGATCCCATGGAATGCAGCAAGCCAGGCTTGCCTATCCTTTGTCATTGGCCAGAGTTTCCTCAAATTCATCTCCACTGAGTCAACAAAGCTGTTCAACCATCTCACCCTCTGTCACTCCCTACTTTTGCTTTCAATCTTTCTCAGCATCAGGATCTTGCCAATGAGTTGGTTCAGCACACAAAGAGACCAAAGTATTGCGGCTTCAGCATCAGTGTCAGTCCTTCCTATGAATATTTGGGATTGATTTCCTTATGGTTGACTTGTTTCAGCTTCTTGAGTCCAAAAGGCTCTTAAGAGCCTTCTCCCACACCACAATTTGAGCTATCAATTCTTCGGCACCCAGCCTTCTTTATCATCCAACTATCACATCCGTATGTGACTACTAGAAAAACCATAGCTTTGACCATTTTGACATTTGTGTGCAAAGTGATATCCTGCTTTTGAGTACGCTGTCTAGATTGGTCATAGCTTTTCTTCCAAGGAGCAACTGTCTTTGAATTTCATGGCTGAAATCACCATCCGCAGTGATTTTGGAGCCCTCTGTCACTGTTTCTGTGTTCGCATCTATTTGAATTAAGTGAATGGACTAAAATACCATGATCTTAGTTTTCTGAATGTTGAGTTTTCTGCCAGCTTCTTTCACTTTCCGTTTCATCCCCATTAAGAGCCTCTTTAGTTCCTTTCCGCTTTCTGCCACTAGAGTGGTATCATGTGCATATCTGAGATCGTTGATATTTCTGCTGGCAATCCTAACTCCAGGTTCTACTTCATCCAGCATGGCGTTGGCATAATGTACTCTGCATAGAAGTTAAATAATAGGGCAACAATATACAGCTCTGAGGTCCTCCTTCCGTATTTGAAACCAGTCCATTGTTCCGTGTTTGGTTCTAACTGTTGCTTCATGACCTGCATACCCTTCATTCTGAACTAGTGGTGAGTCTATAAATTCTCTGGCATAAAGTAGTGCCATCTCCTCTTAAAATCAGATTTCCTCTACCTCCTTTAACCTCAGTAGAGCTTGAGTACAATTTCAGAATCTGACTTTTATGCATTTGTATTTTAAAGGTGCTTTCAAAACAGTCTTGGTGGAAATCCTTTTTTTTTTTTTTGGCTATTTTAACCTTCTACCTTGACTTCTCTTCTTACCTAAACACATACTGGATTGGAAACAGATGAATCACCATCAAAACACATATTCCTTTTTCTCATGAACATGTCTTTTGTTCTCTCAGCTGGATCTGGTCACCTTTCAGGATATGAAGGATGCCTGAACTGTAAATCCAATGGAGAAGACAGCAATACACACAGGTACATGTCAGTGGACAGAGCAGATGACTCAGATGAAAGCGATGAGTATCATGGAGGAAGCAATACTTTGTCATGTGGTTTGGGAAATGATTTTGGATTAGCCTTGGTTTATTTCTGTCACTGTCATAGAGGGTCATCTCTTGACCCATTCTTGATCCTTTTTATCATTTATGTATTTCTCTCCAGTGATTAATTTTCACATTCACAGTGAGGACAAGAATTCTTGTCTTGGCCTGGGACAAATGGCATGACCTGATGGCTCCTCCATTGAGCCATTGAGGAGGTTTCAGGAAAAACTGTGTGGATTTCTGAGTAACTATATTAAGCCCTTTTAAATCTTAATGTGTGGGTGGAGTCGTGAACAGACTGCCAAACTTCTGGGAGCACTGGGGACAGATATTATTTGTTTCTACCCTATAATTTCCAATCCTTGGAAACTATATGTATGATCTGATAAATTTCATCCTCAAAGTATTTCTTCACTGCTTGAGACACCTCCCTTAAATGAGCAAATGCAAACCTGAATTTTACTTCAAAATTTCTTTTTTAGATGAACTAACATTAAATATGTTAAGTGTATTTACCCTAGTTCCTCAATGATAAAATACTCTCAAGAGTCTTCTCCAGCACCACAATTTGAAAGCATCAATTATTCAGTGCCCTGCCTTCTCTATGGTCCAAATCACAAATGACTTGGAAACACCATAGTTTAGACTAGATGGACTTTTGTTAGCAATTGATGTCTTTGCTTTTTAATACACTAAGTTTGTCATAGCTTTCAAGAGGCAAGCATCTTTTGATTTCATGGCTGCCGTCACCGTTCACAGTGATGTTAAAGCCCAGGAAGAGAAAATCTGTAACTGTTTCCACTTTCCCCCTCTATTTCCTATGAAGTGATAGGACTGGATATCATCATCATAGTTTTTTTAATGATGAGTTTTCAGCCAGCTTTTTCATTCACCTCATTTACCCTCATCAAGAGGCTCTTTAGTTCCTCTTCACTTTCTGCCAGTAGTGTAAAATCATCTGCATATCTGAGGTTGTTGCTGTTCATCCAGGCCATCTTGACTCTAACACTAAAGAAGCCTTTTCTAAAAGCAGATCTCTGATCCTAGGTGAAACAAAGGCAGCTCTTCAGAAGCCACCAGCTGTTTCCTACTTGGTAACTGCTGAGGAGCTGGGGCTAGTTGGGGCGTGGGGGGTGGGGGTGGTGGGCGGTGGTGTGAGAGGCTGCCATCCGCCATTTTTGTTCAGACTTTGTTTCTTGAATAGACTGATTCATAGAGGGTGTGACTTAGTGATCAGTGAGCTCCCTCATCCATTCAGAAGTCAAGGTATGATGGGCTTGTATCTCTATGTTTGTTGTTCACTCACTCACTCTTGTCCGACTTTTGAGACCCATGGACTGTAACATGCCAGGTTTCCCATTCCCAAACACCATCTGGAGTTTGCTCAAAATCATGTCCATTGAGACGGTGATGCCATTTAAACCTCTGGTCCTCTGTTGTCCCCTTGGAATTAGGATGTGAACAATCAAGGAAGAAGGATTGTCCCCAGATAGCTAGATGCATATGAAAGAAATGATTTCAATAAGTCCAGATGCTTCCATCTTCCCATACATAGTGAAAGTGAAAGCGAGCTCAGTCGTGTCCGACTCTTTGCAACCCCGTGGACTGCAGCCCACTAGGCTCCTCTGTCCATGGGATTCTCCAGGCAAGAATACTGGAGTGGGTTGACATTTCCTTCTCCAGGGGATCTTCCCGACCCAGAAATTGAACCCAGATCTCCTGCATTGCAGGCAGGTGATTTACCACGTGAGCTATGAGGGAAGCCCCATACATAGATGATCACTAAATCTCTTCATGTGAGAGATGTTTTTACATTAATTGTCACTTTTAATATTCAGATTACCTGCCCCTTGCTTCAAAATTGTATATAGTGTGGCTCCTGTCTTGCCTCCTCAGCTGTCTTGCGGTCACCTGACACTATGTCTCCTGGGCTCATATTTGCACAAAATAAAACCTAACTCAACATTCAGGCCACGTGTTTTTTTTTTTTTTTTTTTCAGCCTATAGTTATGTCACTTATTACTTAACAGAGATCATTATTTCCTTTGTTGGTCATCAGATATGCATTTAAGGCATCATTTTCACAGACATTTCTCCATTCCCTGCACACTTTGGGACTTCCAAGGTGGCAGTAGGACTAAAGAGTCTAAGTGACGATGCAGGAGGCCTAACGGACCTGGGCTTCATCCCTGGGTCAGGAAGGTCCCCTGGAGGAGGAAATGACACTCCACTCCAGTATTCTTGCCTGCAAAGTCCCATGGAGAGAGGAGCTGGTGGGCTAGAGTCCAAAGGGTCAGAAAGACTCAGACATGACTGAGCATCTAGGCACATACATTTTTAATCCAATGTTCACTGCTGTCCCTGCTTTATTTCCAAAGAAAGCGGTGAAGATCGAGAGAAACAAATCAAAATTTTACATGATCTCCTGTTCCTTCTGCCTCTGTAACTCAGCTTGGTCCTTGCAAAGTCTGTATCATGTAGGTCTCAAAAAGTGGGGACTCATAATACTTGGAACTGGAGCTTATCTCACTCACACTTGTCCTGCTCTTTGGAATGGCCCTAGCCCCTGCAAACCTGCTTAATCATGCCTGTCCATGTATGAAAACTCTGTAATCCCTTTGTTCAGGGCTCAGAGGGTGGAGTGATAACTCCTCTGGGCCCACCAGTGTAAAGAACCTGAGCTCTCCAACTCTCTGAGTGTGGTGTTTGGTTTCTTGAGTACTGGTTTCTGCAACATTTCTGGAGACCCCAGTGAGATTCCAACCACACTGGCCCCTTGAGCCGCCGGACTGGTGGCTCAGCCACGTCAGAGCAGAGGACCCCGAGACAAACAAGGAGGCGTGATACCTGATGGTATTCCGGGTGCTCTTTTGGAACAGTGCTCTAACTCTCTGGATGGTTGAGCCCTGACCAGACTCATTGAAGGGACAGACTAACTCACCAGGAATGGCCACAGCATCAGGTAAAGGCCCGGGGCCAGTCCCAAGTCGGGAGGTCTTAATCCAGTGGGTAGAAGAGGAGACTGATCACCTCCTTGAAGCTCCCAGGAAGGGAGCATCAGATTGGGAGACCTGGGGAATCAGGAGAGGGGGGTATTGTGATCACCTCTGAGTGATTGTGTATGCATGATTGCTGATTGAATGCAGTGAAAGTGAGCTTCACAGTCCACGGCCTTTGGAGACTGAGAGGGTCCAAAACCTGGGGTTCTGTGATGACCTCATAAGGCTGGAAGGCTGTGCCAGCCTCTTGGGGATCTGATCCCTACCTGTGAGGCTGATCCAGCTTGGGAGTTTGTACCGACCTGCCAGTATTAAGAAGAATCTTAAATCTCCCTCAAGAGAGTGGGCAGGTGGAGGAAAATGAATGTGAATGAGACTCTTGACCAGAGCTCCAGCATTAGGGCTGCCCGATGAGACAAGGGACTTTACCCTCTCTGTACATGAAAAAATCACACTGCACCAGGGGTCCTCACACAAACGGTTGGGCCATGTCAGTGCCCAGTCGCATGCCTGTGCAAACCACGGGGTCCAGTGATCACGGGACGGCCACCATGCCTCCGAGCATTATCTGCCACTGTGATTCTGGCCAGAGAAGCAGATAACCTTACACTAGGACAAAGTGTAAATGTAAAGGTTGCCCATGCTGTTACTGCCCTGATGAACAGGGAACACAAGTGGGTGGCCAACTCCAGGATGATTCACTATCAAGAACTGCTTTGCAAAAACTTACAGGTGCAACTCGAGACTGCGAACACTGCAACCCACCACTTTTTCCCCGTGGAACAGGAAGCCCTATCATAACTGTGAGGAGTTCATAGATGAGATTTACTCCAGCAGGCTGCACCTGATGGACATTCCCTTCTAGAACCCAGAACTGGAACCGTTCACTGACGGAAGCAGTATCATCCAAGATGGGCAGCACAAAGCAGGCTCTGCCATAACAACAACTGACGCGATAGTGAAGGCTGAGGCCTTGCCGCAAGGATGGTCTCCATTTCAGGCTGAGCTATGGGCACTCTCCCAGGCACCATGGCACACCGAAGGGAAAGAAGTCAACGTCTATACTGAGGCAAGTTATGCCTTTGCTACTTTACATGTACATGGAGCCATTTATAAAGAAAGGGGACTATTGACAGCAGGGGGAAAGGAGATTAAAAAAAAAAAGAAAGAAAGAAATCTTCAGCTGTTAGAAGCAGTCTGGAAGCCTTCCCAAGTGGCAGTCATCCATTGTAAAGGCCATCAGCGAGGAACTGATCCAGTCAGCAATGAGTATTGGATGGCGACCAGGCAGCCAAGGAGGCAGTGACCCAACCGAGCCCCACAGTGGGTCCAGAGGAAATCTTTAAGGTCCTCTTGGCACCAGAATTACCTCCATCCCCAAGGTATACCAAGGAAGAAGATCAATGGGCACTAAAGGAGGGAAGACTAAAAGGAGGGCTGCTGGAGCTCCCAGATCAAAGACTCTTTGTCTCTAGCAATATAGAAATCCAGCTGGTAAAATATCATGAGAAAACTCGTTTAGGAAAAACTGTGCTGGAGAGCTTGCTGGGCCACAACTATTTCATTCCTAAGCTCCCAGCACTGTGTGTGCAGACCAGTGCTACCTGTGTGACTTGTGCCCAGAACAACGCCAGCCAAAGACCAAGACCCAACTAAGGGGTGCTCTCTAACATGATGTTAGAGAACTATAGGAACTTGGCCACTTTGGTTGAGGATAACTTCCTTCCAGAATCTCTTATCTACTCTCAGGGTTTTGGTTCCTGCATTTCTAGAATGTCTCTTGGAAACTTCTGCTTCTTTTAATAGGATTTCAGACCCCTGCTTTCTATGGGAAAATGAGAAAATGTGAATTTAGAAAGAAGACTTCATGATAATTAAAATTTTTTTCTTCCTTGATGTAATCTGCCTGCTTCTAAGTTAGTGCTAATTTTATAAGTTCTGTGATATAAAATGGTGTCACCCTCCTCTTCAAATCAAATTTACACTACTTACTTTTGCGTTGTAGTATGTGACCAGGATGTCAGGATCTGATTTTTATGTATTAGTTAGTTTTGTATAGGAGTTTTCAATAAAGTATTTGAGGAAATATTTTTCTAGGTTGTCTTAACATTCTACCATGCATTATCTTCTGAGCTGAATACATTATTGGATTGGAAAGTGATGAATCTCTAGCAAAATAAATATTCCATTCTCTGATGAACAGGTCTTGTGGTCTCTAAGGTGGACCTGGGCACTTTCCTGGAGCAAATGAAGGATCCCAGGAGTATAAGCAGAATGCAGACCATGGCCATGTACCCAGGTATGTGTGAATGGATGGAGCCGATGACGCAGGTGAGAGGTCCAAACATCAGTGAGGAAGTCATTTTTCGTCATGTGTTTTCAGATCTGCTTCATTGGAAACGATTTTGGAGAAGTTTGGATTTATTTCTATTTCTATCATAGATGGCTATCACCTGCTGCCTTCTTCCTGTTAAACCATGATGAAATCTTGTCTGGTGATTACCTTTCTCTTTCACAGTGAGAAATAAAATGCTCTTCTTGGCTTGTGACAACCTGCATGAACTGGTTGCTCTTTCATTTCTTGAGAGTCCTAATGAAACTGTGCACATTTCTGAGTAACTATGATGTTGCATTTATCAAATATCAGGTCTTTCTATAAAGATACTCATATTGGAGAGAAGACTTATAATTGTAGTGAACATGGTAAAGTTTCTAATCAGCCTTCAGAACTTATTCAACAGCAGACTATTGAGAATCCACAAAAAGAAAACAAGTGTAAGAAATATATAAAAGTCTTTACTCACTCATCCAATCTAAGTAGCAATTGGATGATACATACAGATCGGAAACCTTCAATTGTGCAATTTGTCAAAGTCTTTAGTAACAGTTCACATCTTAGTCACCATCAGTGAATCCATACTGGCCAGAAATCTTATAAACTTATAAATGTAAGGAGTGTGGCAAAGTGTTTATCTATTGCTCAAATCTTAATCGACATCAGCAAATTCATACTGGGGAGAAACCTTATAAATGTGGATAATGTGGCAAAGCCTTTTATCAGAACTCAAATCTTACTTAACATCAGCGAATTTACACTGGAGAGATAACTTAGAAATGTAAGGATTGCTTCAAAGCCGTCCACCAGATGTCAAGTTTTTCTCAACATCAGTGAATTCATAGTGGACATATACCTTACAAATGTATGGAACATGGCAAAGCCTTTATCCGTTGCTCAAATCTTACTGAACATCAGCGAAGTCATACTTGGAAGAAACCTGAGAAATGTACAGAATGTGGCAAAGCCTTTACCAATAGCTCAGGTCTTTCCCAACATCAGAGAATTCATACTGGGGAGAAACCATGCAAATGCAAAGAAGGTGGCAAAGCCTTAGCCAGAGCTCAAATTTTTCTAAATATCAGCAAATTCATACTGGAGAGAAACCTGACAAATATAAGCAATGTGGCAAAGCCTTTACTCAGAGCAGTGATCTCACTCAACACCAGAGAGCACACACTGGAGAGAAGCCCTAGTAATGAAATAAGTGATGGAAGAGGTTTGTCTTAAACAAACATCAGAAAGCATGAGAGCTTATGCAAGAAACATATGGAGATAATGTAACAAATATGTACAAATGTATTTCATCAAAGCATATATCTAAATACATATCAGAGACTGAAAACTAGTATGGATTTCATCAATCCTGTGTTCTGAGGTTCCTCTCAAGGAGAATTATTATGGAGAGTAATGTATAATTAAAACACATAAAAAGTGAATATGTTAGTACAGGTCACAAGATGAAAGATTGGTGGTTGGAAAATTACAGTTATTAGCAATATATCCTGTTTATAATGACATGATTTGAGATTATTTGAGAATGAATGTAATTAAACTATGAAATCCATATTGTGCTTCATTTTTAGTGTGTATGCAAATGTAGATTTTTTTTTTTAATGGTTTTTACTTTAGAGATAAGAGAAGCCCTTCTATTTTGTGTTGCAACCATTTCTATCTATTCTCCATTACAAAATGGAACCGGAATGTAAAATGTACAATGAACATCTAAATGCAGGTGTTTCTTATTCATATGAAATATCCTGGGATCTTGCCATAATATAAGTGATCATGAAATCGTTCCATGTATTAAAGTAAGAAAGAAGTTGGTCCTATTGTTTTTTGTTTAATATTTATTAATTTGGCTGCATCAGATCTTAGTTGCAGCATGTGGGACCTAGTTTCCTGACCAGGGATTGAACCTAGACCCCCTGCATTGGGAATGCGGAGTCTTAGCCACTGGACCACCAGGGAACTTCTCCAAAAGTCGGTTCTAAATTTTCAATACTTGTATCACTTGAATTGTAAAAACACAATCATAGTTCACTACAATATTGATTTATCTTTATAGTATCAGCATAAGTGAAGTATGTTACTTGACAATGTTGAAATAAAGACAGCTTCTGTGATAATCTAGAAATGTATTAGAAACCCTTTCCAGAAAAGGCATGTAATTAGTGTATTTTTTGTTTACTAAGTATTTCCTAGGCTTTGTTTTGTAATTCATACAAATAATGATGCTCACATCGTTTTATCAGAAAAATGAATATCTTTCTCTATACTTTTAATCTGATTTAATCATGAATCATACCGTGGATTGTAAAATGTTTAATTTCAACCTTGTGTAAAATTAATACATGGTTATTAATAAAAGTGAATGGTTTCTAGTGTTTCAATCGATTGTAATGAACAAAGTGTTAAGACTGTGATCAGCAGTCTTGCTCAACCCCAGGTTCTACTTCACCCTCACAGAATTCACCAGAATCCTCCTCGTCTTGGTCTGAAGGGACCGATTCACTCTCATTCTGCGGAGCCCAGGGCACTTCATCCAGGGTCACTTATAAGCCTGAGTCCCTCTTACTGGCACTGTCTGGACTTGGTTCTAGCCTTGACCTCCCACAGGGTCCCTCAAGGCTGGCTGTGAATTCTCTCATAAAGTCACCAGCTTCAATTTTCCTTTCTTCTTCTGTTGAACTAAGACTTTCCATGGGATCATTTTAGCAAATATAAATGTAACAAAGTCACAAGAAGGACAATTAAAAAACATGATGGCAAAATTCTGAACTAAGATTCATAAAATTTTACCGCATGTAAAATTCTCAGCACATGTCTCGTCTTGGCTTAAAGGAACTGTTTTCTCATGCCTTTGACATACATTGAATGCAATATATAAGTATCTGAAAGTACATACATTAGCAGTGAGAGAACTAATATAGAATGTGCAATTGTAGGTGTTTTAGTGCATATTCATTTAAAGAATTTGGGAATGATAGATCGAAAGTGAGAATATCAGCATTGCAGATGACTTACCACGAATTTACAGAGTTATCAACTAATCTGTTTCGTCGACTTTTGATGGAATTTATTTCCTTACATGTCAGGAGGTTGCGTTTGTTAAGGAACTTCCACACTGTCCTCCCTAGTGGCTACACCAACTTCCATTCCCTCCAGTCATGTAGGAGGTTCCCTGATCTCCATATCTTCTTCAGCCTTTATTATATCATTGGTGGACATTTTGATAATGGTTATTTGGACTAGAATGAGGGGATACCTCATTGTAGTTTTGTTTTCCATTTCTTAATAATTACTGATGCTGAGTGGTTTTCATTTGCCTCTTGCCCATCGAAATGTCTTCTTTGGAGATATGAGGTCTTGGTCCAATTTTTGATTGAGTTATTTTTGTCCCTGATATTTTGAACATTTTTTAAATTTGTATCTGTTGCTGTGTCCAGGCTTCCTCTAGTTGTGGTGCATGGGATTCTCATTGTAGTGGCTTTTTCTTTGAAGCACGGCTCTAGGTGTCAGTAGTTGCCACACACAGGCTCAGTAATTGTGATGCACAGGCTAAGTTGCCCTGCAGCATGTGGAATATCCCTGGGCCAGGGTTCAACCCTATATCCCCTGCACTTGCTGGTAGATTTGTATCCACTGGCAATTGTTTCACAATTTTTTTGTAAAAATAGAATTTTTTTCTTTTCAAATGTATATACTTTTAGTTTTTGAGTTTTTTAATCTTTTTAAAATTTTTCCACTGAAGGATAATTGCTTTACAGAATTTTGTTGTTTTCTGTCAAACATGAACAAGAATCAGCCATAGGTACACCCATGTCCCCTCCCTTCTGAGGCTCCCTCCCACGTCCCTCCCCATCCCACCCTTCTAGATTGTTACAGTGCTGTGTTCCTTTCTGCTGTACAACATTGTCAATCAGCCATAAGTGTTGAGGGAGTCTGAGTGCGGGTTGGAAAAGAATTTCCAGACACAGGTCATTTCAGAAAGGAGTGAGTTTACTAAACACAAAGGGCAGAGATAAAGCAGGCCCTGCGAGTGTGGTGGGCCCACATCTGGACAGACCAGGGGATGCCGACAGTTTCCATGGGCTAATAGCCAATTTTTACAGCCTCAAAGCAACATTGCTGCTGGATGGTTGATGTTAGGTGATTGGTTGGGGCACTATAGGGTGCTTACTGGAGTGGGCATCTTTGCCCCACTGGGAGTCGGGAAGCCTGGTAATGACTATCAGTGGGCTTTTAAAAAGATTTCAGAGGGGCTTAGTCAGCTTTGAAAGTGGTCTTGATTCTGAGCTCCGCTTCTGTGTTCTTGGTGCAAGGCTTCACATCTGTGGCCTTGGGGCAGCACGCCACAAATAACAGTAGCCATGATCTCAGCAGTGGCCACAAGATTGGAAAAGGTCAGTTTTCATCCCAATCCCAAAGAAAGGCAATGCCAAAGATTGCTCAAACTACCTCACAATTGCCCTCATCTCACACGCTAGTAAAGTAATGCTCAAAATTCTGCAAGCCAGGCTTCAGCAATATGTGAACCGTGAACTTCCTGATGTTCAAGCTGGTTTTAGAAAAGGCAGAGGAACCAGAGATCAAATTGCCAACATCCGCTGGATCATGGAAAAAGCAAGAGAGTTCCAGAAAAACATCTATTTCTGCTTTACTGACTATGCCAAAGCTTTTGACTGCGTAGATCACAATAAACTGTGGAAAATTCTGAGAGAGATGGGAATACCAGACCACCTGATCTGCCTCTTGAGAAATCTGTATGCAGGTCATGAAGCAACAGTTAGAACTGGTCATGGAACAACAGACTGGTTCCAAATAGGAAAAGGAGTACTTCAAGGCTGTATATTGTCACCATGTTTATTTAACTATGCAGAGTACATCATGAGAAATGCTGGACTAGAGGAAACACAAGCTGGAATCAAGATTGCCGGGAGAAATATCAATAACCTCAGATATGCAGATGACACCACCTGTATGGCAGAAAGTGAAGAGGAACTCAAAAGCCTCTTGATGACAGTGAAAGTGGAGAGTGAAAAGGTTGGCTTACAGCTCAACATTCAGAAAATGAAGATCATGGCATCTGGTCCCATCACTACATGGGAAATAGATGGAGAAACAGTGGAAACAGTGTCAGACTTTATTTTTCTGGGCTCCAAAATCACTGCAGATGGTGACTGCAGCCATGAAATTAAAGGACGCTTACTCCTTGGAAGGAAAGTTATGACCAACCTAGATAGCATATTGAAAAGCAGAGACATCACTTTGCCAACAAAGGTTCGCCTAGTCAAGGCTATGGTCTTTCCTGTGATCATGTATGGATGTGAGAGCTGGACTGTGAAGAAGGCTGAGCGCCGAAGAATTGATGCTTTTGAACTGTGGTGTTGAAGAAGACTCTTGAGAGTCCCTTGGACTGCACGGAGATCCAACCGGTCCATTCTGAAGGAGATCAGCCCTGGGATTTCTTTGGGAGGAATGATGCTAAAGCTGAAACTCCAGTATTTTGGCCACCTCATGCGAAGAGTTGACTCATTGGAGAAGACTGTGATGCTGGGAGGGATTGAGGGCAGGAGGAGAAGGGGACGACAGAGGATGAGATGGCTGGATGGCATCACTGACTTGATGGATGTTGAGTCTGAGTGACCTCCGAGAGCTGGTGATGGATAGGGAGGCCTAGCGTGCTGCAGTTCATGGGGTCGCAAAGAGTCGGACACGACTGAGCGACTGATCTGATCTGATTTGATGATCTACATTCTCTGTGTTGATTGTGTTGTTCCACTTGGCAGTCATTGAAAATGGAAACAAAATACGGAGGATCATGCTGAAGATCCAGAGAGGATACTGAAGTTGCCCACATATTTGGGAGCTTTTCTCTTAAGCTCTGCCCACCTGGAGTCACTGGGAATGAGGATCACCTGAAAGGCACTCAAGAGGAAGATGGTGCTAATGGACAAAGCTCTGCCAATTCTTGGAATGTAAAAAGCAAGTGTGCATCCAAAGCTGCCAGTGTTTCAGGAATTCCTTTCAAATGAACAACTAAGAGTTTGGCTACAGTCACGTGCTTGAGAATCCAATTTGTGGACCGACATTTTCCTCCTGTGAAATAAAGGGAGAGAAAATGGTAAACAAGACAGAAATCCCCCAATATCCCTGCCATAGTCTGCAATAAAATGATCTTTCCTATTGCCAAATCCTCAGGGGCCATTCTGTCAAATCCCCAGAACTAATAATCTTCTTCTGAGCCAGAGAATCCTGCATGAGAAAATGAGGCAGAACTCTGTACCATATCAACTGAAATTGATACTGTTGAGTATTCTTCATTTACCTTAGATGCCACTGAAAAAGAATTATTTATATTTCTTCCTGCAAAACAAGTGTCTGATATTTGAATGTGTAACAGTGAAAAAACTTAAAGGAATATCAGTGAGGATTTAAAACTCATGCCCTGGTCATTCAATGGTAAAGATTCCACCTGCCAAGCAGGAGATGAGTGTTCGATCCCTTGGTAAGGAATAAATGAGTGTAATATCAGTAAAGATACCATGATTATATTTTAAACTACACTAGATGATTTTTAAGTTCACACAGGGTAAAGATAAGGTAAGAGTAAAAATATTGAGGAAACAATATTAAAGCATACCATTTAGTTACAATAAATGAAAGTTTGATAATAAAGTAGAAATAGGTGGATGTGAATTGATAAGTACAATAGTGGGAAGGAGGATAAATACTGCTTACAAAGCAGTAGTGAAAAGATGATTTTTTTTTTCAACAAACCAGTTAGTATAATGGCGACTATCTTCCCACCTTTGTACATACCAAGTGAATCAAAGTTTTTAAAAATCTTGGTAAAATGCCAGGAGCCAGCACGGAAGTTCCCACCCACGACAAAGGTCATGCAGAGAGGATCTGACATGCAAAGGCGAATCAGAACTCAAGGGGCCCCCCGGACCTGCCCAAGCATCTACACCAAAACCAAAATCTGTCTGTTTTACTATTTCACGACCTTCACCAACTCTTCTGACATTAACGGAGGGCTATCCCCGAACAACTTTCTCTGAAGAAAATCAATTTAGAGCTAGAGTTAATAAGTCTCCTGGGCATAATAGGAATGTTTCAGTTCAAACCCCTCTGATGACTTTCTATCTTGCCTGAAAGGTTTGTTCAGATTCTTGCAGCTATGCATGTGATTGTTCACAGCCTCCCAACCACTAGAGACACGGGAAGCTTAAGATATTCTAACAATGCAGAGCTTCTCAGAGAGTTAAAATTGTTAGAATAGAACTAGTAGAGGATTTCTTTGTTGAGCTGATGCTTGCTGCCAAGTTTCCATATCCCTTACTTTTGTGTCCCTGGGAGTGTGTTGATTAATATAGTTGCTATATAGAAATGTAAGTAGTAGCTTTAATGTTTGTAACCTTGGACCCTTGGGTTAATTCTTTTCTTGTTATAACCCACCACACTTTTGCCCTATAGGAATGCAACTTTATCTAATCCTTTCGGAGGGTGGTGCCTGATTTTGGAATCATCACCTTTAGAGAAAAATAAGTTTTCTGAAGAAAGGGTCATAAAATGTTCACAGGCCTCCTGGCCAGAAGATGATGTAAATCAACTAGAGCTTTTGAACATGATAAGTTTGCAGAAAGAAAGCCTGGCTTCAATAAGGATCAAGCACTGCTGACCCTGCATGACTCTACCCCACCCCCATTATCCTCTATGCACAACTTAAGGTACAAAAACTACTTTGCAAAATGAAGTGTGGACCTTGCTCACCAAAGCTTGGTCTCCCCATGTCGTTCTTCCCCTTTCCTTCTCCTTTTTAAGAATGATTCCCTGGAGCGCAGGGGCCCTCTGCATTCACTTTCCTGCCTAGGCTTCTAAGACCCACTCGAGAAGGTGCCTAAGGTGGGGCACCTTCAGCTATTCCAGAGGGCGCCTGCAGCCTACGTGAACAGAGCAAGTCCCATGCTGGGGCTTTATTGGCTTTCTGCATAAACCAAGGAATATCAGCCTCTTTTCTCTCCTCTATTTTCTTAACTGCAAAATTCTTTCCTTATCTCTTTCTCTATTTCTCTCAGACGCTGACGCCGTCCTCCCGAGGGAATCCCTGGATCCAACTGGGGCTGGACCCCTGCAGTAAAATATACATGAGATGAAATTATAAAAATAAATAAAACTCATGTCTATAATACACTTTTATATACATCAAATTCATGCCAGAATGAGTATGTTCATTGAACCCTAAGTAGCAATGAACCTAATACAGGTTACAGATCTGTAAAAATTTAAAGTCTTTTTATTAAAAAGTGAAAAGTAGAACTTAGTTCAGTTCAGTTCAGTTGTGACCAACTCTCTGCAACCCCATGAACTGCAGCATGCCAGGATTCCCTGTCCATCACCAACTTCCAGTGTTTGCTCAAACTCGAGTCCATTGAGTCAGTGATGCCATCCAACCGTTTTCATCCTCTGTTGTCCCCTTAGCCTCTCTTCAATCTTTCTCACCATCAGGGTTTTTTCCAATAAGTCAGTTCTTCCCATCAGTGGCCAAAACTATTGCAGCTTCAGTATCATTCTTTCCAATGAATATTCAGGACTGATTTCCTTTAGGATTGGCTGTTATGATCTCCTTGCTGTCCAAGGGATTCTTGAGAGTCTGCTCCAACACCACAGTTGACAAGCATCAATTCTTCAGCGCTCAGTTTCCTTTATGCTCTAACTCTCACATCCATACATGACTACAGGAAACAACATAGCTCGGACTATACAGACACTTGTTAATAGAGTAATGACTTCGATTTTTAATATGCTCTCTAGGTTAGTTATAGGCAGAGAACAACATGAGAAACGCTGGACTGCAAGAAAAACAAGTTGGAATCAAGATTGCTGGAAGAAATATCAATAACCTCAGATATGCAGATGACACCACCCTTATGGCAGAAAGTGAAGAGGAACTAAAAAGCCTCTTGATGAAAGTAAAAGTGGAGAGTGAAGAGGTTGGCTTAAAGCTCAACATTCAGAAAACGAAGATCATGGCATCTGGTCCTGTCACTACATGGGAAATGGATAGGGAAACAGTGGAAACAGTGTCAGACTTTATTTTTCTGGGCTCCAAAATCACTGCAGATGGTGACTGCAGCCATGAAATTAAAGGACGCTTACTCTTTACAAGGAAAGTTATGATCAACCTAGATAGCATATTCAAAAGCAGAGACATTACTTTCCCAACAAAGGTTCGCCTAGTCAAGGCTATTGTCTTTCCTGTGGGAATGTATGGATGTGAGAGCTGGACCGTGAAAAAGGCTGAGCGCCGAAGAATTGATGCTTTTGAACTGTGGTGTTGGACAAGACTCTTGAGAGTCCCTTGGACTGCAAGGAGATCCAACCGGTCCACTCTGAAGGAGATCAGCCCTGGGATTTCTTTGGAAGGAATGATGCTAAAGCTGAAACTCCAGTATTTTGGTCACTTCATGCGAAGAGTTGACTCATTGGAGAAGACTGTGATGCTGGGAGGGATTGGGGGCAGGAGGATAAGGGGACGACAGAGGATGAGATGGCTGGATGTCATCACTGACTCGATGGATGTGAGTCTGAGTGAGCTCCGGGAGCTGGTGATGGACAGGGAGGCCTGGCGTGCTGCGATTGATGGGGTCGCAAAGAGTCGGACATGACTGAGCGACTGATCTGATGTGATCTGATCTAGGTTAGTTATGGCTTTTCTTCCAAGAAACAAGCGCCTTTTAATTTCATGACTGCAGCCAATATCTCTAGTGTTTTTTGGAGCCTGAGAAAATAAAGTATGTCAGTGTTTGCATTGTTTCTCCATCTATTGCAGTCCATCCCATGAAGTGATGGGACTGGGTTTCATGATCTTTACTTACTGAATGTTGAATTTGAAGCCCGCTTTTTCACTCTCTTCTTTCACTTTCATCAAGAGACACTTTAGTTCCTCTTCACTTTCTGTCCTAATGGTGGTGTCATCTGCATATCGAAGGTTATTGATATTTCTCCCAGAAGTCTTGGTTCCAGTTTGTGCCTCATCCAGCCGCGCTTTTAGCTTAAATTCTAAATTCTCTGCATTTAAGTTAAATAAACAATGTGAGAACATACAGCCTTGATGTACTCCTTTAGAAATGTGGAACCAGTATGTTCCATGTCCAGCTCTAACTGTTGCTTCTTGACCTGCATACTGATTTTTCAGGAGACTGCTAAAGTGTTCTGGCTTTCCCATCTCTTTAAGAATTTTCCACAGATTCTTGTGATCCACACAAATGCTTTAACATAGTCAATGAAGCAGAAGCAGAGGTTTTTCTGGAACTCTCTTTCTATAATCCAAGGGGTGTTGGCAATGTGATCTTTGGTTTCTTTGCCTTTTCTAAATCCAGCTTGAACATCTGGAAGTTCTTGGTTCACATACTATTGAAGCCTGGCTTGGAGAATTCCGAGCACTACTTTACTAGCATGTGAGATGAGTGCAACAACTGTGCTTCAGTTGGACCATTCTTGAATTGAATCAAAACTGATATTTTCCAGTCCTGTAGCCAGGGCTGAATTTTCCAAATGTGCTGGCACATTGAGTGCAGGATTTTGAACCTGAAACTCCAATACTTTGGCCACCTGATGGCAAGAGCTGACTCACTAGAAAAGACTCTGACCCTGGGAGGCATTGCAGGCAGGAAGAGAAGGGGACAACAGAAGATGAGATGGCTCGGTGGCATCACCGACTCAATGGACATGAGTTTAAGACAACTCAGGGAGTTGGTGATGGACAGAGAGGCCTGGCATGCTGCAAATCATGGGGTCGCAAAGCGTCAGACACGACTGAGCCTCTGAAGTGAACTGAATTTGAAATCATAAACTGATCTGTTAATTAATGTGATGTTAAAAGTATTGAGCGAAAGTCAAGATATCTGAAACATTAATATATCACCTTTAAAGAAAATGACATTTTAAGAAAGTGATTTTTACTTTGTAAAATGAAGTTATACAACTATAAATTTTGAGAATATTTTCTAATCAGAGAATAGGACACACTATGCTTTCATGCTTGATAGCCGCCATCTGAAACCCATTTCTGAAGTTACTTTTGGACAATGGTCTGACCCAAATCAGCCAACTATGGATGTTTTCAATAGGAAACAATGTCTCTGTTAAGGACTTTATAAATTCCAGAGTTAGAAAAGATATTTCTACTGCTTTCTGGTAGTTCAGATGGTAGAGAACCTGCCTACAATGCAGGAAACCAGGGATTGATACCTTGATTGGAAAGATCCCCTGGAGAAGGATATGGCTACCCACTGCACTATTCTTGCCTGGAGACTTCCATGGAGAGATGAGCCTGGCTGGCTACAGTCCATGGCGATGCAAAGAGTCAGACACGACTGATGGACTAAGCACACAATTGTCAACTGTATACACTGTTTCTAATAAATATCATTCCTATAGATTTATTACTCATGGAAGTACTGTTGGCACACATATAGTAACCCCCAAAATGTATGACTTCTGTAAGGTACTCCATGATTTCCCATAGATCTCTGCAATTCCAGTCATTAGTTATACTAAACATTAGATTTCATATCGTTTGGATTCTAAAATAACAATCACTGTCACAAAAATTACACTGTGATTTCCTTGCTGCTCCAGTAACTAAGACACCTATCTCTCAATGCTAGCTTTGGGGAGGGCGGGGGTGGGGGGTGGGGGGGTCAGGACTTGGGGGAGGTGTCTAGGTTTGAACATTGATCAGGGAACTAAATCCGATATAGCACAAATAAGATCCAGTTGCTGCTGCTAAGTCACTTCAGTTGTGTCCAACTCTGTGCAACACCATAGACAGTAGCCCACCAGGCTCCCCTGTCCCAGGGATTCTTCAGGCAAGAACACTGGAGTGAGTTGCCATTTCCTTCTCCAATGCTTGAAAGTGAAACTTGAAAGTGAAGTCGCTAAGTCCTGTCCCATTCTTAGGGACCCCACGCACTGCAGCCTACCAAGCTCCTCCGCCCATGGGATTTTCCAGGCAAGAGTACTGGAGTGGAGTGCCTTTGCCTTCTCCAAAGATCCAGTACAGCCAAATAAATGAATATTTTTCAAAAAGAATTACACTAAGATATGTTAGGACGCATTGCAAACTGACATCTGGTAGCACCTAATCTCTAATACGGAGAAGGCAATGGCACCCCACTCCAGTACTCTTGCCTGGAAAATCCCATGGACAGAGGAGCCTGGTGGGCTGCATTCCATGGGGTCGCTGAGGGTCGGACATGACTGAGCGACTTTACTTTCACTTTTCACTTTCCTGCATTGGAGAAGGAAATGGCAACCCACTCCAGTGTTCTTGCCTGGAGAATCCCAGGGACGGGGGAACCTGGTGGGCTGCCATCTATGGGGTCACACAGAGTAGGGTATGACTGAAGCAAAGTAGCAATCTCTAATAGCTCCATTATATTTTTTTGAATTATTCCTCCCTCCAGTGTTGCTTTGGCACTGCATCACTTTGAGTCAGAACACTTTGTTTTTCCTGAATGGTCACCAAACCAGACTCCTGAAAACACCTGTTTCTTGCAGATTCTTGCCCACAAGCTGAAATAGAAAATACTCACTTGATATCATCACATAGCCCGGATATTGGGTTCAGAGTGCTGGTCACGTCAAGAGGCTCCTGTGACAAGGAAGGAGGCAGCCAGACCGCTAGATATGGGTTTGTGATCCTGTGACCTCATGACTCCTCCGAATTGCAATTATCTTTTATGGATTTGCGATCCTGTGACTTCATGACTCCTCCAAATTGCAATTACCTTTTCACCTGTATCTGCGATGTGAGACAGGCTTGGAGAACTGAGATTATTTGTGAAAATCTTTATGGCTCAGTTGCTAATGATAAAACAACAATTAAACGTTTGTACCGATCATCTCCAAAGGGACTCTTGAAATGCTTGAGGAAGGTTCTATTCCCTTTGGTCCCTGGAGACAGACAGGGACTCACAAGGAACCAGTAGTAAATACTCAGGTCTGACAAAGGAAGGGAATTTCATGTGTCTGCTGGTATAGTTTGTGTCCATGAGAAGTGTTTCTACCAAAAATGAGTTATTTCCTATTCTTGAGACCATTGAACTGTGCCTCCATTTAGATTATGAGTAGACAAATGGAGCCAAAGCACCTGAGAGGGATTTTCAAGAATTTCTTCATCTGTCATTTTACAAAGGTGAAATTTTCATACCTCATTGTCTGAAGTATCATAGAACTTCTCAAAAACTATCTTGAGGCAAATACCCCCTGTTTATAGTTAGAATTCAAGGTCTGATAGAAACTCCCACATAAATTCCACTGTAGTATGCAATAGCATGTAAACCTTAGTGTCAACTCCCTAGAGAATATTCTCCTAGGTCTTAATGACCGAAGTCATATTCAGAACCAGAGGTTCCAGCAGGGAACTGTGAGATTTGACCTACTGATACTTTTATCATGAAAATCAGTATCAATATCCTCTACTTAGAATTTGTCCCCACTCACAGATACTTAAGAAACATATTTTCTTTTCATTTGCTTCACACCCCAAAACATGTGGGATCTTAATTCCCTGGCTGGGGAAGGAACCGCAATGCTACATCGGAAGGTTGGGTCTTAACCACTGGGCGGCTGGAGATGCTCCTAAACACATTTTCTTTAGTCAGTAATTTATTACCTCGACATACATTTTCCTTTATATTGTAATGATTAATGCTTTCTGTGTAAGAAATGATTACATCTTCAATTCTGAGATCTTAACTTCCCGAGCAGGGACTGAACCCAATAACCTGCAGTGGAAGCACAGCATGTTCACCACTGGACTACCAGGGAAGTTGCTAATCTCACATTGAAAGAGAAAGGTGTACTCTCCTGGGATACAATGCTCTGTGGGCCTCTCACTATTTTTCCTGTCTTGTGTTAGTGCTTCTCCAAATTATCCTTTCAAGGACTGAGTGAAGACGAAGAGGTTAGGAAAGAAAGCCAACAGTGGGGGAGGGTGTTTGGGAAGCTAAGTGCAGAGCAGTCGATGTGATCCACGCGTCCCATTTGCCTAGTTTCGTGCCCACTTATAGCACAGAAAGTCCTGCTTCTTGGAAACTTGTTCAGTCCTGGAAGAAGCAGGGCAATTGGTTGCTTGAGCAGCAGCAGCAACGATTAACAGACGCAATCTGTATAGCAACAGATTCTGACAGGAGTAACAGTATGTCATTTCTGTGGTTACGTTATAGACTACAATGTGGATTCCGGTCTCCCTTTTTCTTTCTGGCATCATTTCCTAAGAGAAAAGCCAGCTTCCCTGATGTAAGCAGGTCTCTGGTTACAATTACGGAGGCTTCCTCTCAACGGATTATCTGAGCGGTTACATTCTGCTTTTCGTCACTGAGGAGACACCCATCTTCACACATTCACACAAAGGGCTTTGGAATTTTCCCCGTTTTTCAACTTGCTGAAAACACCTCGGCTTTCCATAGAGACACCTCTCAAAATTTTTCTCTTTTGCCTTAAGTTGTTTAAAACACTTAGAACAGGCAGGAAGCAGCTCTGCTCCACAGGAAGTCAAAAAGACTTAAAGGCAGAGAAAGGCAGAGAAAAGAAGCGGAGCTGGACAGAAAGACCAACAGACCCAAAACGGATAGGCGCGGGGATGAAGGGAGGCAAGGCTCCGTCCCCACTGGCCCCGCCCATAAGTACCTGTGCTTCCGGCCTCGTCCCACCCTTTCCCCTTTATTCGCCTATCTTTGGCCGCAGCCTAGCGCGCCCACCTTCCTCTGTACCGGATCTTCCGCCGGCGCGTGCGCAGTATCCTACAGACTCGGAATTGAGGTTAAATGACCGACAGACTGTTTTGGTGAGTTTTATTTGTTTAAAACCCGATTCCTAGTCCCACAGCCTGTTGTCCTTCACACGTGGGTTTCGGGGGTCTCTGTGAACGTTCAAACTATGTCCCCACTTTCGCGTACCCAGTGTGTGTCCTCACATCGGCGTGAGAAATTCTGAAGTCGTTTATCTTAGCTGCCGGGTCCCCGGGGTCCGGGTCCCCGGGGTCCACGTCCGCTTCCTGTAAATATCGTTCTAGAGTCCACGTTCTTCTCTGGCAGTTCTACCTTCTAGCTTGTAGAGACCGCTACTTAAAGTCCTGTACTGCCCAACCCCTGTATCCGTGATCCACCAAGAGGTGAAGGAGGCTCTATTCTGTATGGAGTTTGGTCAGGGTTTCCTCTACGATTTGAAGGGGAGGGTCAGCCTAGAACGTGTGGTTTTCACAGGAAGGGCCGCGAGTTCTGAGGAAAAGAATAAAACTAAAAACGCCTCGTTTGATTCTGTGTTCCAGAATCCCTGCTGTGTCAGTGGCCGTAGAGGATTGTATTTTGTACCTGTTGAGATCCTCCCTCCGTGTGGGGCTGTGTTACAGGGAGCTCGGTGTGTTTTTCTAGGTATTGAACAGTCTATTTTCAACATTCAGGGGTCACTTCCCAAGACTAATCTTACGAGAGAAGGAAGCCCAGAGGAAGAGGAAAGCAAGGAGTCAGAAATGACTCATTCCGAGGTAAGAGGCATAGTCCTTTGTTTGTTTCTTCTGTCTTTTTGCTGAAATTCTGATTCTTTGGACTTGATAAGCTTCTTAACTTCTGAACGGGTTTGTTTAAACTTACCCATAATCATGATCCCAAGGGAACCATTGCCCTCCTGGCACAGCAGAATGACAAAAAAACAGAGTATTGCCAACCAAAGAAGCTCAGTTCAGTTCAGCTCAGTCACTTAGTCGTGTCCGACTCTCTGGGACCCCATGAATCACAGCACACCAGGCCTCCCTGTCCATCACCAACTCCCGGAGTTCACCCAGACTCACGTCCATCGAGTCAGTGATGCCAGCCAGCCATCTCATCCTCTGTCGTCCCCTTCTCCTCCTGCCCCCAATCCCTCCCAGCATCAAAGACTTTTCCAATGAGTCAACTCTTCTCATGAGGTGGCCAAAGTACTGGAGTTTCAGCTTTAGCATCATTCCTTCCAAAGAAATCCCAGGGCTGATCTCCTTCAAAATGGACTGGTTGGATCTCCTTGCAGTCCAAGGGACTCTCAAGAGTCTTGTCCAACACCACAGTTCAAAAGCTTCAATTCTTTGGCGCTCAGCCTTCTTCACAGTCCAGCTCTCACATCCATACATGACCATAGGAAAAATCATAGCCTTGACTAGACGGACCTTTGTTGGCAAAGTAATGTCTTTGCTTTTGAATATGCTATCTAGGTTGGTCATAACTTTCCTTCCAAGGAGTAGGGTCTTTTAATTTCATGGCTGCAGTCACCATCTGCAGTGATTTTGGAGCCCAAGAAATAAAGTCTGACACTGTTTCCCCATCTATTTCCCATGAAGTGATGGGACCAGATGCCATGATCTTCGTTTTCTGAATGTTGAGCTTTAAGCCAACTTTTTCACTATCCACTTTCACTCTCATCAAAAGGCTTTTTAGTTCCTCTTCACTTTCTGCCATAAGGGCGATGTCCTCTGCATATCTGAGATTATTGATATTTTCCCCAGCAATCTTGATTCCAGCTTGTGTTTCTTCCAGTCCAGCGTTTCTCATGATGTACTCTGCATAGAAGTTAAATAAGCAGGGTGACAATATACAGCCTTGACATACTCCTTTTCCTATTTGGAACCAGTCTGTTGTTCCATGTCCAGTTCTAACTGTTGCTTCCTGACCTTCATACAGATTTCTCAAGACACAGGTCAGGTGGTCTGGTAGTCCCATCTCTTTCAGAATTTTCCACAGATTATTGTGATCCACACAGTCAAAGGCTTTTGCATAGTCAATAAAGCAGAAATAGATGTTTTTCTGAAACTCTCTTGCTTTTTCCATGATCCAGCAGATGTTGGCAATTTGATCTCTGGTTCCTCTGCCTTTTCTAAAACCAGCTTGAACATCTGGAAGTTCACGGTTCACGTATTGCTAAAGCCTGGCTTGGAGTGCAATTGTGTGGTAGTTTGAGCATTCTTTGACATTGCCTTTCTTTGTGATTGGAATGAAAACTGACCTTTTCCAGTCCTGTGGCCACTGCTGAGTTTTCCAAATGTGCTGGCATATGGAGTGCAGCAACTTCAGAGCATCATCTTTCATGGTTTGAATTAACTCAACTGGAATTCCATCACCTCCACTAGCTTTGTTCGTAGTTATTCTTTCTAAGGCCCACTTGACTTCACATTTAAGGATGTCTGGCCCCAGGTCAGGCCAGTCAGACCATCGTGATTATCTGGATCATGAAGATATTTTTTGTACAGTTCTTCTGTGTATTCTTGCCACCTCTTAATATCTTCTGCTTCTGTTAAGTCCATACCATTTCTCTCCTTTATCGAGCCCATCTTTGCATGAAATGTTCCCTTGGTATGTCTAATTTTCTTGGAGAGATCTCTAGTCTTTTCCATTCTGTTGTTTTCCTCTATTTCTTTGCACTGATAGCTGAGGAAGGCTTTCTTATCTCTTCTTGCTATTCTTTGGAACTCTGCATTCACATGCTTATATCTTTCCTTTTCTCCTTTGCTTTTTGCTTCTCTTCTTTTCACAGCTATTTGTAAGGCCTCCCCAGAAAGCCATTTTGTTTTTTTGCATTTCTTTTCCATGGGGATGGTCTTGATCCCTGTCTCCTGTACAGTGTCCTGAACCTCATTCCATAGTTCATCAGGCATTTTGTGTATCAGATCTAGGCCCTTAAATTTATTTCTCACTTCCATTGTATAATCATTAGGGATTTGATTTAGGTCATACCTGAATGGTCTAGTGTTTTCCCCTACTTTATTCAATTTAAGTCTGAATTTGGTAATAAGGAGTTCATGATCTAAGCCACAGTCAGCTCCTGGTCTTGTTTTTACTGATTGTATAGAGCTTCTCCATCTTTGTCTGCAAAGAATATAATCAATCTGATTTCGGTGTTGACCATCTGGTGGTGTCCATGTGTAGAATCTTCTCTTGTCTTGTTGGAGGAGGGTGTTTGTTATGACCAGTGCATTTTCTTGGAAAAAGTCTATTAGTCTATTAGTCTTTGACCTGCTTCATTCCATATTCCAAGGCCAAATTTACCTGTTTCTCAGGTTTTATCTGACTGAATGTTATAACCTCTTTTGATATTTGTCCCCAAAGCTTTCTAAATGACTTGACTTCTAGCTGACTTTGGAATGCTTCAGAGGGCGCCTGAGACATCCCAGGGAGCTATTAAACTACCTGGGTTCATTGGACATGTAAAGTTACATGGGAAGTACGGTTGAAGGGGTGATAAATCTTCTCAGATTGTGCCATATGCTTGATGTTACTTATATAGATATCCTAGAATGTTGTGGAAGTCATAAATAGATCTGATATCCTCTAATAAAATGTGGTCAACTATAATTCTACTTATCCTGTTAAAGTGTTACAAGTCACAGCAGTGACCAGGCTACACTGTCAATTGCAGTTTAATCAGATTTAAACATGCCTTCTATGGTTTCACTCTGATGCCTTTGGAAGAGTACTGCTACTTCATGATTTATGGAAAAGATTTTTCTAAGGTTAACCGATAAAACAACCTTTGTTTGCTATCTGGTAAGCTGGTAGCAGACTGGAATTTAGTCTCATCTCTATGTTAATAGAACAGAGTTTTCTTAGAATGCAGCTTTCAAGAAGAGATTATGAATTTCTTTGCCTTTAAGTGATTTATATTCATTTTTAAAATCTTTTGTTACTTTGGTAAGATAAATGAGCATTACTTAAGGTTATGGTACGTGTAGACAAAGCTTATTCTTCTTGTCCAAAAGTAACCCCTCATGGTTAGACTTTTGCTATCCTGATATCCTTAAAACATGGCCATGGTCTACTCCTGAATCATGGAATAAATATGCTAATGTTGCCTTGATTATTTTATAATTGCTCTTTCAGATGAGAATAGTTTCTCTAATGGCTTGTGGATCAAAACTCATCCTCCTTTCTTCACATTAGAAATTGGTTAAAAAGGAAAACTGTAAAAGAATATATTTTATAATACCAGTCAAGCCACCAAATCACGACCAGGTCTCTGAACTTGCCATTTTCATCTTGGATCACATTAGGAAGACTTCTCACAGCCTATTGGCATCTGTACTTTGTATTTCAGGGACGGCTGACGTTTCAGGATGTGGCCATAGACTTCACTCAAGAGGAGTGGGAATGTCTGGACCTCGGTCAGCGGAATTTGTACAGGGATGTGATGGTAGAGAACTACAGGAACTTGGCCTCCTTGGGTGAGGATAACTGCCTTCCAGAATCCCTTATCTACCCACTGCGTTTTTGTTCCGTCATTTCTAGAATGTCTTCTGAAATTTTCTGCTTCCCACAGTATTTTCAGATCTGTGCTCTCTAGGGGATAATGGGTTATTTCTGAGTTTAGAAAGAAAGGCTTCATGATGATTCCTTATGCTGGTGACATTTTTCTTCCTTGATGTACTCTGTGTGCTTCCTTCTAGGTTCCTGTTAATTGCATAAGTTCTGTGTATTAAATACTTGCACCCTCTCTTAACTTCACATTGACACTACTTACTTTTGCCTTAGTACTACTTGACCAAAATCTCAGGACCTGATTGTTAGGTGTGTGTTAGTATTTTATCAGATCAGATCAGATCTGTCACTCAGTTGTGTCAGATTCTTTGACCCCATGAATCGCAGCACAACAGGCCTCCCTGTCCATCACCAACTCCCAGAGTTCACTCAGACACATATCCATCGAGTCAGTGATGCCATCCAGCCATCTCATCCTCTGTTGTCCCCTTCTCCTCTTGCCCTCAATCCCTCCCAGCATCAGAGTCTTTTCCAATGAGTCAACTCTTCTCATGAGGTGGCCAAAGTACTGGAGCTTTAGCATCATTCCTTCCAAAGAAATCCCAGGGCTGATCTCCTTTAGAATGAACTGGGTAGATCTCCTTGTAGTCCAAGGGACTCACAAGAGTCTCCTCCAACACCATTGATCTGTGATTCCTCTGCCGTTTCTAAATCCAGCTTGAACATCTGGAAGCTCTCGGTTCACGTACTGTTAAAGCCTGGCTTGGAGAACTTTGAGCCTTTGCTATTGGAAATGAAGGAAATTGTGTAGTAGTTTGAGCATTCTTTGGCATTGCCTTTCTTTGTGATTGGAATGAAAACGGACATTTTCCTATCCTGAGGCCACTGCTGAGTCTTCCAAATGTGCTGGCTCATCGAGTACAGAACTTTAGCATTATGATCTTTTAGGACTTGAAATAACTCAGCTGGAATTCCATCAGCTTTGTTGGTTGTCATGCCTTCTAAGGCTGACTTGACTTTGGATGCCGGGATGTCTGTTACTAGGTGAGTGATCACACCATCGTGGTTATCTCAGTCATTAAAATCTTTTTTGTATACTTATTCCATGTATTCTTGCCAGCTTCTCTTAATATCTTCTACTTCTTTTAGGTCCATCCCCTTTCTGTCCTTTATTGTTCCCATCTTTGCATGAAATATTCCCAGTACTCTTCATTTTCTTAAAGAGATCTCTAGTCTTTGCCATCCTATTGATTTCCTTCCCATTTAGGTCTCCACAGAGCAATGAGTAGAGTTCCCTCTTTCAATCATAGTTTTAAAGTCTCTCTTCTTATTTAATTTTTTAAAACCAGTACTTTATTGAGTTTATCTTATTCGTATTCAGCTTGCTCAGACACTGTCTTATGTGTCCTCAGTTTCTGACTCGTTCTCTGTCACTATCATTTATGATTCTTAGATTGAAACATCTAATAGCACATTCTCAGAAACATGTGTGGCAAGAAGTGGTTTTAAGAATTACTAGGCACCTAAGATTTGTGAAAATGCTTGGCGTCTCCACTTAAGATGACTGAAAGCAAGAAATAATCATTAGATTGCCTATCACCTCAAATTTCACTGGTCCTTGGAGGATTTTATCTTGTTTCTTCCCCTATAATCTATTTCTTTGCCATCTCATATTGTCCTGCGTTCTGTTTGTGATCTTTGTTTTGAAGGGTGCAGCCACCTAGTTAATCTTCCTTCTGGTATCTGCACCTTGGTGGGTGAGGTTGGTCCAGAGGTTTGTGCCCTTATCCTGTCTTGATCTGTGGTCTGATTGCTGTTAACTCTGACCAGAGCCTACCCTGGATACTCAGAGCTGTTTCCCCCTCGTTCTGTGGTTGTTACTGCCCTGTCTATGGTGGTGCCTGCTCCCTGTTTGGTGGAATAGAGCCTGCAGATCTGAGTCTTTGCTGTCATTCTGATCCTTGGTGGGAGACAGGTGGGATTGGAGCACACTTACTGGGAGAGAAGTCACTGAGTATTACTACTCTAGGAATGTTCACCTCAGGGTGTGCTCTGGTGCCCCTTCTCATGCGTTCCTGCAAGCTCTCGTCATGTAGTGTTGGCATTACTCTTGTCCCCACCTTAACCATGGGCATGATGGCACATGGCCCTGGTGTCTGTCAGATGTTGTTTTCACAAGGTCACCAGCAGAGATTCAATGAAGTCAGGTCCTGTAATTGCATTCAGCGTGGAACTGGGCCCGCTGTGGTGCTACAGGCTCTGTCCTGGCCCAGCCCCCTTGTGTAGGAATCCAAAGAGTCTACAGCTACTAAAGCTATACCTGCCATGAATGAGAGAGACCTTGGTTGTTGGTTCCGATGCTCTGCAGGGGCTGAGGTTACAAAGCTGGTCATGGGTGTAAGACCGTGGCTTGTGTTGCTGCAAGGAGAGTTTTCAGCTTTTCTTCTTTATTGCTGGCGTTCACCTGTGCTTTCTGCTCCATCTGTGCATGTGGCCAACTCACAGGTGTCTTCTCATGAGGCTGCCCCAGAGCACAGGATTCTGCTGATTGTGGAGGAGGTTGATGAGGGAGGCCATGGCCGGGGGCTCAAAAGACCCCAGGCTGGGTAGACTTCTACATAGTCCTTGGCTAGCAGGGGCGGGCACAAGGGATAAGGGATGCAGCTGACTCATTCCCTGGCCATCACTCAGCAATGACACTCTCTCTATAGTGCTTCACACGTCCTCCACAAGCATCCCATTTATAGACCTCCTCCCTCACTCCCGTCCCCTCAGGGTGTCTCCTCACAGTGAACTGCAGTCCTCTGCCTGGGTCTGCTCTCCAAACTCCACATTTAAGCACCCAGCCCTTGTCTGCGTTGCTGGACATGCCTGTAAGGCTGGGTGGGCAGGGCTGGGGTCAGTACCCTTTGTGCAGGTCTCACTCTGTCCTGCTGCCACACACTGTTTGCCATGTTCTCTTCCCACAGAGAATGAGGCTCATCTTCTGTCCAAAGTGAGCTCCCCTAGTGAGAGGCTTCCTCGGATATGGAGACCTCTCCTCACTTTGATCTCCCCGCAGGGTTGCAGGCCCCAACCCACTTCTTCTCCTCTTCTTTTTCCTTCTTCTTTCTTTTGTCCTACCCTACAGAGCAGGAATCTTTCTTATCCTTTTAGATTTCCAAGGGCCTCTGCTACTGTTTAGCTGGGCTCTGTGAGAATTGTTCCATTTCTCATTCATTTGTGGAGAGAGAGATGAGCTCCACATCTGCCTAAGACTCTGCCATCTTGATCCTTCCATCTCTGTTTTATTTTTACACTAGCTATGATCATCAATTTTCTCTAAATCTTTAAAGATATTCAGTGAGAATAGCAGGTAAAATTACCTGTTATTTTGTATCTTTCAGCTATGTCTCCACAAGACACCCAGGATTTGATGCCAAAGAATCCAGTGTTAGAAGATGTATTCCCAAAAGCCAGCCAAGGAATATATCAAACATTTCACCTCAGAAACTTAAATTTAATGAAAGATCGGGAATATACCAGGGTATATGAAAGACAGAGAGGATGTTTATATGGACATAAAGAAATGGAGACAGTTACACATAATGCTAACATTACTGCAAAAAGAAATGATCAACGTGACTCAAGTTGGGAAAAACAGCAACTTCAGTCTTCAATATCTGCCGAGAAGTGTAAGTGTTTAAGAATAGATTTCCATCCTTCTTTGAAACATACGTGTTCTCTAAAAGAAAACATGGAAAATCTGGAAAGTAATCTAGTCTCTACTGCAAATACTTGTTTAGACAATTCTGAACATAGGTTTCCACTAAACATACATTCAAGCACGTCCGAACACCTACAATTTAACAATGAGTGTGAAAACTCACAGTCTCAGCAATTTGAGGGATCCATGAGCAGGGTGTCATTATTCTTCCCCCAACAGATATCTTCTATCCATTCCAAGATGCATAATGTTGATGATAATGGAAGAGATGCAATCCAACCATCATTGTTCAGTACATACTGTAGTATGGTTAATACACAACAACTTTCCATGTATAATAAAATGAGTCAGACCTTAAGTAAGAGCCCCAGCTCCAATAATTACAAGAGTATTTATGGCGAGCTGAGAAGATATTCAGGCAATGAAACTAGGTATAGAGTTGAAGGAGACTCAAATCTTAAGAATCATCAGGGACCTGAATCTTCAAACAAGGATTCCAAAAGTAATAAATGTAGAAATACCTCTAATCAAATGCCAGGTTTTTCTCTAGATAAGAGTACTTATACTGGAGAGAGGACTTGTAGTGAATATGGTAAGGTTTCTAATCACTGTTCAGAACTTAGTCAACAGGAACCTGTAAAGAATCCACAGAAAGAAAACAAGTGTAAGATATGTGAGAAAGTGTTTAGTAAGTCATCCAATCTAAGTAGACATAGGAGAGTTCATACAGGAAGGAAACCTTTCAAATGTACAGAATGTTACAGAGAATTTAACTGTTACTCGCTTCTTACTCAACATCAACGAATTCATGCTGGAGAGAAATCTTATATATGTCAAGAATGTAACAAAGCCTTTCATCGTTCCTCATTTCTTACACAACATCAGCGAACTCACACTGGAGAGAAACCTTATAAATGTATAGAATGTGGCAAAGCCTTTACTTACAACTCAAGCCTTATTAAACACAAGCGAATTCATGCTGGAGAGAAACCTTATAAATGTACAGAATGTAGCAAAGCCTTTACTTGCAACTCACTTCTTATTCAACATCGGCGAATTCATACTGGAGAGAAACCTTATAAATGTACAGAGTGTAGCAAAGCCTTTACTTGCAACTCACTTCTTATTCAACATCGGCGAATTCATACTGGAGAGAAACCTTATAAATGTACAGAGTGTAGCAAAGCCTTTACTTGCAACTCACTTCTTATTCAACATCGGCGAATTCATACTGGAGAGAAACCTTATAAATGTACAGAATGTAGCAAAGCCTTTAGTTACAACTCACTTCTTATTCAACATCGGCGAATTCATGCTGGAGAGAAACCTTACAAATGTACAGAATGTAGCAAAGCCTTTCATCGATCCTCATTTCTTACTCGACATCAGCAAATTCATACTGGACAGAAACCTTATAAATGTACAGAATGTAGCAAAGCCTTTACTCGCAACTCAGCCCTTATTGAACATCAGCGAATTCATACTGGAGAGAAACCTTATAAATGTACAGAATGTAGCAAAACCTTTACTTTCCACTCAGTTCTTATTCAACATCTGCGAATTCATACTGGAGAGAAACCTTACAAATGTACAGAATGTAGCAAAGCCTTTCATCATTCCTCATGTCTTACTCGACATCAGCAAATTCATACTGGACAGAAACCTTATAAATGTACAGAATGTAGCAAAGCCTTTAGTTACAACTCACTTCTTATTCAACATCAGCGAATTCATACTGGAGAGAAACCTTATAAATGTACAGAATGTAGCAAAGCCTTTAGTTACAACTCACTTCTTATTCAACATCAGCAAATTCATACTGGAGAGAAACCTTATGAATGTACAGAATGTAGCAAAGCCTTTCGTCGTTCCTCATGTCTTACTCGACATCAGCAAATTCATACTGGAGAGAAACCTTATAAATGTACAGTATGTGGCAAAGCGTTTACTAACAACTCACGCCTTACTGAACATCAGCAAATTCATACTGGAGAGAAACCTTACAAATGTACAGAATGTAGCAAAGCCTTTCATCGTCCCTCATTTCTTACTCGACATCAGCAAATTCATACTGGACAGAAACCTTATAAATGTACAGAATGTAGCAAAGCCTTTACTCGCAACTCAGCCCTTATTGAACATCAGCGAATTCATACTGGAGAGAAACCTTATAAATGTACAGAATGTAGCAAAACCTTTACTTTCCACTCAGTTCTTATTCAACATCTGCGAATTCATACTGGAGAGAAACCTTACAAATGTACAGAATGTAGCAAAGCCTTTCGTCGTTCCTCATGTCTTACTCGACATCAGCAAATTCATACTGGACAGAAACCTTATAAATGTACAGAATGTAGCAAAGCCTTTAGTTACAACTCACTTCTTATTCAACATCAGCGAATTCATACTGGAGAGAAACCTTAAAATGTACAGAATGTAGCAAAGCCTTTAGTTACAACTCACTTCTTATTCAACATCAGCAAATTCATACTGGAGAGAAACCTTATGAATGTACAGAATGTAGCAAAGCCTTTCGTCGTTCCTCATGTCTTACTCGACATCAGCAAATTCATACTGGAGAGAAACCTTATAAATGTACAGTATGTGGCAAAGCGTTTACTAACAACTCACGCCTTACTGAACATCAGCGAATTCATACTGGAAAGAAACCTTATAACTGTACAGAATGTAGCAAAACCTTTACTTACAACTCATTTCTTATTCAACATCGGCGAGTTCATACTGGAGAGAAACCTTATAAATGTACAGAATGTAGCAAAGCCTTTACTTACAACTCACTTCTTATTCAACATCGACGTATTCATACTGGAGAGAAACCTTATAAATGTACAGAATGTAGCAAAGCCTTTACTTACAACTCACTTCTTATTCAACATCGACGAATTCATACTGGAGAGAAACCTTATAAATGTACAGAATGTAGCAAAGCCTTTGCTCGCAACTCAGCCCTTATTGTACATCAGCGAATTCATACTGGAGAGAAACCTTATATATGTAAAGAATGTAACAAAGCCTTTCGTCATTCCTCATGTCTTACTCGACATCAGCTAATTCACGCCTGAAAGAAACCTTATAAATGTACAGTATGTGGCGAGCCATTACTTACAACTCACGCCTTCTTAAACATCAGCGAATTCATGTTGGGGAGAAACCTTATAAATGTACAGAATGTAGCAAAGCCTTTACTTACAACTCACTTCTTATTCAACATCGGCGAATTCATACTGGAGAGAAACCTTATAAATTTACAGAATGTAGCAAAGCCTTTGCTCACAAATCAGCCCTTATTGTACATCAGCGAATTCATACTGTAGAGAAACCTTATATATGTAAAGAATGTAACAAAGCCTTTCGTCATTCCTCATGTCTTACTCGACATCAGCTAATTCACGCCTGAAAGAAACCTTATAAATGTACAGTATTCATTACTCAGGACTAACTTCCTCTTACAGAGAAAGTAGAGATGTTGGACTATTCATGAATAATGCTTGATGCCATCCTGAGATGTTCTCTAGAATATTTTTTTTTAGAAATTATCACTGGTATTTATGTTCACCAACTCACAGAATGCTTAAGTTCTGGGCTGCATAAAGAAAGTAGCATGTGTATTTTCAGTAAAGAAGGTATGAGGAAAGAAATTACATTTTATGAAGAGAAAAGGAAATAGGTGTGCCTTACAGGTGGCTCCTTCAGCATGGGAGAACAAAGTAATGGGTACAGAAAGTGATAAGGTTTTATGGAAAGTGAATGCCAAGGGAAGAGTTTTGTGCATAAATACGTGTTTTCTTGAGATGTTGAGCTGCCTTTGATACTGGATTTTAAGTTTCTTTACCTCTGAAGTGATCTGTTCTAGGTTTACCTTTGAAATTTTCTTTGTTACTTGGGCTAAGTGAATATATTGTTTCCCAGTGATCTATATGATTTATCTGACTAAGTGTTATATCCCCTTTTGAAATTTGTCCACAAAACTTCCTAAATGACTTGACTTCTAGCTGACTTTGGAATGCTTCAGAGGGCCCCTGAGACATCCCCAGGAGCTATTAAAGTACCTGGGTTCATTGGACATGTTAAATTACATAAGAAGTACAGTTGAAGGGGTGATAAATCTTCTCAGATTGTGCTATATGGTTGATGTTACTTATATAGATATCCTAGAATGTTGTGGAAGTCATAAATAGATCTGATATGCTCTAATAAAATGTGGTCAACTATAATTCTACTTATCCTGTTAAAGTGTTACAAGTCACAGCAGTGACCAGGCTACATTGCCAATTGCAGTTCAATCAGATTTAAACATGACTTGTATGGTTTCACTCTGATGCCTTTGTAAGAATACTGCTATTTCAAGATTTATGGCAAGCATTTCTCTGAGGTTAACCGATAAACAAGTTTTGTTTCCTATCTGATACAAAACGCAAAATGGCTGTCTGAGGAGGCCTTACAAATAGCTGTGAAAAAAAGAGAAGCCAAAAGCAAAGGAGAAAAGGAAAGATATGCCCATTTGAATGCAGAGTTCCAAAGAATAGCACGGAGAGATAAGCAAGCCTTCCTCTGTAATCAATGCAAAGAAATAGAGGAAAGCAATAGAATGAGAAAGACTAAAGATCTCTTCAAGAAAATTAGAGATACCAACCAGTCCATTCTAAAGGAGATCAGTCCTGGGTGTTCATTGGAAGGACTGATGCTAAAGCTGACACTCCAATACTTTGGCCACCTCATGAGAACAGTTGACTCACTGGGAAAGACTCTGATGCTGGGAGGGATTGGGGGCAGGAGGAGAATGGGGATGACATAAGATGGCTGGATGGCATCAGTGAGTCAATGGACATGAATTTGAGTAAACTCCGAGAGTTGGTGATGGACAGGGAGGCCTGGTGTGCTTCAATTCATGGGGTCTCAAAGAGTCAGACACGACTGAGCAACTGAACTGAACTGAAGCTGGTACCAGACTGGAATTTAGTCTAATCTCTATGTAAATAGAACAACGTTTTCATAGAATGCAGCTTTCAATAACAGCTTCTGAGTTTCTTTGCCTTTAAGTGATTTATATTCATTTAAAAAACCTTTTGTTACTTTGCTAAAGTAAATAAGCATTACTTAAGATTATGGAGAAGGCAATGGCAACCCACTCCAGTGTTCTTGCCTGGAGAATCCCAGGGACGGCAGAGCCTGGTGGGCTGCCGTCTATGGGGTCGCACAGAGTTGGACACGACTGAAGCGACTTAGCAGCAGCAGCAAGATTATGGTACATGTAGACAAAACTCATTCTTCTTGTACAAAAATAACACCTCATGGTTAGACTTTTGCCATCCTGATGTCCTTAAAACATGGCCATAGTCTGCTCCTAAATCGGGGAATTAAAAATGGGTGAACAGTAGCTGTAAATCAAAGAGTCAGGGCTATGGGAAATCCAGCAGGGCTGCCTGGCTTTTCCCAGCTCCCTGACAAACCTCATTTCTATTTGATGGGTTAAAGCCTTCCCTGGCTACAAGGTTAATGCCCTCATAATGTAAAAAATTGTTTCACTGAATATTAAGTTTTGTTCATTGTTAAACTGTTTCTAGTTTTGTTAATTAAAGTCTAGTGTTTACTAAGCCTCACTTCTGAGATTGTTCATTCTCATGTTATATTTCTAAAAGATTTAATTAAGTTATTAAAAAGGACACTCTAAGTTTGTTTCTAAAGGTAATCTCAGGAAGCAATCTTCAGATAAAGATTAGATGCTCCATGATATGCAACCAGGAGATTAACACCTGGCTATAGAAGACTCTTGAGAGTCCCTTGGACTGCAAGGAGATCCAACCGGTCCATTCTGAAGGAGATCAGCCCTGGGATTTCTTTGGAGGAAATGATGCTAAAGCTGAAACTCCAGTATTTTGGCCACCTCATGCGAAGAATTGACTCATTGGAGAAGACTCTGATGCTGGGAGGGATTGACGGCAGGAGGAGAAGGGGACGACAGAGGATGAGATGGCTGGATGGCATCACTGACTCAATGAATGTGAGTCTGAGTGACCTCCGAGAGCTGGTGATGGATAGGGAGGCCTGGCATGCTGCAGTTCATGGGGTCGCAAAGAGTCGGACACGACTGAGCGACTGATCTGATAGTCGTTTAACAAATAAAGTCAGATGACGTGCGGTATACTGAGTTCTACTTAATGAAAGTGCTTGACTTATCATTTTTACTTACGACCTGACTAATAACCGCTAGCTAATCCCATGGATGGAGGAGCCTAGTAGGCTGCAGTCCATGGGGTCGCTAAGAGTCGGAGACGACTGAGCAACTTCACTTTTACTTTTCACTTTCATGCATTGGAGAAGGAAATGGCAGCCCACTCCAGTGTTCTTGCCTGGAGAATCCCAGGGATGGGGGAGCCTGGTGGGCTGCCGTCTATGGGATCACACAGAGTCCGACACGACTGAAGTGACTTAGCATAGCATAGCATAGCTATATTATTTCCTATGTCGCTTGCTTCAGAAGATTGTTTCTTAGCTTACTAAATGTGTGACTGAACCTGGGATAAAATGTTGATCACATCAGATCAGATCAGTCGCTCAGTCATGTCAGACTCTTTGTGACCCCATGAATCGCAGCATGCCAGGCCTCCCTGTCCATCACCAACTCGTGGAGTTCACTGAGACTCACATCCCTCGAGCCAGGGATGCCATCCAGCCATCTCATCCTCTGTCGTCCCCTTCTCCTCCTGCCCTCAATCCCTCCCAGCATCAGAGTCTTCTCCAATGAGTCAACTCTTCGCATGAGGTGGCCAAAGTACTGGAGTTTCAGCTTTAGCATCATTCTTTCCAAAGAAATCCCAGGGCTGATCTCCTTCAAAATGGACTGGTTGGATCTCCTTGCAGTCCAAGGGACTCTCAAGAGACTTCTCAAACACCACAGTTCAAAAGCATCAATTCTTTGGCGCTCAGCCTTCTTCACAGTCCAGCTCTCACATCTATACTTGACCACAGGAAAAACCATAGCCTTGACTAGGCGAACCTTTGTTGGTAAAGTAATGTCTTTGCTTTTGAATATGTGATCTAGGTTGGTCATAACTTTCCTTCCAAGGAGTAAGCGTCTTTTAATTTCATGGCTGCAGTCACCATCTCCAGTGATTTTGGAGCCCAGAAAAATAAAGTCTGACACTGTTTCCACTGTTTCCCCATCTATTTCCCATGTAGTGATGGGACCGGATGCCATGATCTTCATTTTCTAAATGTTGAGCTTTAAGCCAACTTTTTCACTCTCCACTTTCACTTTCATCATGACGCTTTTTAGTTCCTCTTCACTTTCTGCCATAAGGGTGGTGTCATCTGCATATCTGAGGTTATTGATATTTCTCCCGGCAATCTTGATTCCAACTTGTGTTTCTTCCAGTCCAGCATTTCTCATGATGTACTCTGCATATAAGTTAAATAAGCAGGGTGACAATATACAGCCTTGACGTACTCATTTTCCTATTTGGAAACAGTCTGTTGTTCCATGATCAGTTCTAAGTGTTGTTTCTTGAGCTGCATACAAATTTCTAAAGGGGCAGATCAGGTGGTCTGGTATTCCCATCTCTTTCAGAATTTTCCACAGTTTATTGTGATCCACACAGTCAAAGGCTTTGGCATAGTCAATAAAGCAGAAATAGATGTTTTTCTGGAACTCTCTTGCTTTTTCCATGATCCAGCGGACGTTGGCAATTTGATCTCTGGTTCCTCTGCCTTTTATAAAACCAGCTTGAACATCAGGAAGTTCATGGTTCACATATTACTGAAGCCTGGCTTGGAGAATTTTGAGCATTACTTTACTAGCATGTGAGATGAGTGCAATTGTGCAGTAGTTTGAGCATTCTTTGGCATTTCTTTCTTTGGGATTGGAATGAAAACTAACCATTTCCAATCCTGTGGCCACTGCTGAGTTTTCCAAATTTGCTGGCATATTGAGTGCAGCACTTTTACAGCATCATCTTTCAGGATTTGGAATAGCTCAACTGGAATTCCATCACCTCCACTATCTTTGTTTGTAGTGATGCTTTCTAAGGCCCACTTGACTTCACATTCCAGGATGTCTCGCTCTAGGTCAGTGATCACACCACCATGATTATCTGGGTCGTGAAGATCTTTTTTGGTCAGGGGTGGCACGAATTACTGTGCCTCCGAGGTCAGGGCCGGGGGCTCGGAGGATATACCCCATGCCCCAAGCCCGAGGCCAGGGGCGGCGGGTGGGAGGAACTACCCCACGGCCCCCACACCTGAGGCCAAGGGCGGCAACCGGGAGGAGCAATCCCTCGTCCAAGGAGCCCTGGCTGTGCAGGCACAGGAGGGCCTAGAGGAGCTATCCCCCATTGAAAGTCAGGAACCGCAGTGGTGAGGAGAGACCCCTCGTCCAAGGCAAGGTGCAATGGCTGTGCTTTGCTGGAACAGCCATGAAGAGATACCCCACGCCAAAGATGGAGAAGCTCTGTAGAGCCATCAAAAACAAGACCAGGAGCTGACTGTGGCTCAGACCATGAGCTCCTTATTGCCAAATTCAGACTTAAATTGAAGAAATTAGGGAAAACCACTATGCCATTCAGGTATGACCTAAATCAAATCCCTTATGATTACACAGTGGAAGTGAGAAATAGATTTAAGGGCCTAGATCTGATACATAGAGTGCCTGGTAAACTATGGAATGAGGTTCATGACATTGTACAGGAGACAGGGATCAAGATCAAGACCTCCCCCATGGAAAAGAAATGCAAAAAAGCAAAATGGCTATCTGTGGAGGCCTTACAAATAGCTGTGAAAAGAAGAGAAGCGAAAAGCAAAAGAGAAAAGGAAAGATATAAGCATCTGAATGCAGAGTTCCAAAGAATAGCAAGAAGAGATAAGAAAGCCTTGTTCTGCGATCAATGCAAAGAAATAGAGGAAAACAAAAGAATGGGAAAGCCTAGGAATCTCTTCAAGAAAATCAGAGATAACCAAAGGAATATTTCATGCAATAATGGGCTCGATAAAGGACAGAAATGGTATGGACCTAACAGAAGCAGAAGATATTAAGAAGAGGTGGCAAGAATACACAGAAGAACTGTACAAAATGTTGATATGCAGCTCCATATGCTGTCAATGATTGTAATAATATAACTCTAGATAATGGAAGAAGTAACAAGAGGGAATATTTTCCATACCTGTCTTACAGCTTCTAATATTTTCTTAGAAACTGTAAGACAGGTATGGTCCAGAGACTTTTGCTACTCACAAGGCCTGCTCTAGAAGCAGCACATTGAGTGGCCTATCAATGGAACTTTTCCTAGACCTGGGAATGAGTCTTGCCAGCGCCGTAGGACACAATGGACAAGGAATGCACCCAAAACATGGTTAGATATGTGGCTATGAAGCAACTCTGCTGACTGGATTCTGCCAGTTGTCTCTACATAGATGACATCATGACCACTGCAAGCTCCTGACTTTCAACACCCCCCGAAAGGAGTTCAGAGTAGAGATCAGAAACAAGGAACTCTGTGCTCTGGGAAAAACCCATAACTGGCCTTCCGAAGGTCAGATGTTTTCATGTAAAGATTTTACGAGCCCAAATTCTTGCTGCTTCTTGTACCTAGAGGAACACTAACATCACGAACCAATGTCCGGTTCTGGTTTTGCTGGCTAGCCCCTAATCTTTGGGCCATGTACTTTTAACTTTCTTGTAAAGTTTGTTTCTTCTAAAATACCACAAATTTCCAAGCGGTCGTGCAAGAATATTCCCTGACCAACACCTAAACAATGCTGAAGCAAGTCACCTTATCATTCAATGGACTCTCATCTCTCTCCATAAATGCTCCCTGACAGAGTAGGCAAAGAGATCCCAGAGCCCCATGGCACCCCCGCTCACCCTGAAGAAGCCAGAGTGGTCATTGCTCCATTTTCCCTGAAACTGGATTCCCAAAAGTGTGAGAGAGGAAATGGGTAGATAGTTAGACAAGAGTAACATGATATCAACAAGGGCCAAAAAATTGACCCTAAAAATAAAGACAGGGACGTATGTGGTGATCCAGGGCAAAAGACTAGATAAAACCAAGGAGGGTCATGGAATGCAGGAATGGAAAAACAAGACCCATTAGCATCTTTCCCTCCCCCATGTTGTAACTGTTGATGGATTTCAGGTCCTCCTCAGCAGTATAAACGGTCTCCCCTCCTAAGCCATAAGGAGAACATATTTTTCTTACTCTTCCCCCACCCAGTATAGGTGCCTCATGCATTCAGCAAATGATCTGCAAGACCCCTATCCCACTCCTTGTACCCTGTCTATGAAAGTGGACTAAGGACCCCTTAGTGGACTAAGTTCAACATCCATTCTGCCTTGAGCTGGGCAACTGTTCTAACAACGTCCCCCATTCTAATACACTTTATTTCCCTCTCATTTTGTCTCATGTCTGGAAATTCTTTTCCAACGAGACCCTAGACCACAAGAAAGGTTACTATCTTATTAGACCTGTTAAAATCTGTAAAACAATTAAGAGTTCCAACTTAAGTATGAATTCTTAGCTTACTATTCTATTTCATTGTGGTTCAAAATCGTCATTCATCGAGCAGAATTTTCAACATTAGTAACTCAAATAACCTTGCTAAAAATATGGTACTTTGGCCCCACATCAGAACATTTGGCTCAGAATACACTTAAAAAAAAAAAATCCTGTTTCTTTGATAAACAATTTATCCTATGTCACACGAGTAGAACACTGAAGAATAAATGTGCTAATGTTGCCCTGATTATTTTATAATTGCTCTTTCAGATGAGAATAGTCTCCCTAATGGCTTGTAGATCATAACAAATCCTTTTTTCTTCATATTAGAAATTGGATAGAAAGGAGTACTGTGTAAAAAGTATATTTTGTAATACCAGCCAGACACTAAATCATGACCAGTTCTCTGGACTTGCCGTTTTCATCTTGGGTCACATTGGGAAGTCTTCCCACGGCCACATGGCATTTGTACTTTGTATTTCGGGGACAGCTGACATTCCAGGATGTGGCCATAGACTTCACTCAAGAGGAGTGGGAATGCCTGGACCTCGGTCAGAGGGAATTATACAGGGATGTGATGTTACAGAACTACAGGAACCTGGCCTCCTTGAGTGAGGATAACTGCTTTCCAGAATGGCTTATCTACCCACTTGGTTTTAGTTCTGTCATGTCAAGAATGTCTTCTGAAATTTTCTGCTTCCCACAGTAGTTTCAGATCTCTGCTTTCTAGGGGAAAATGGGTATTTTTGAGTTTAGAAAGAAAAGCTTCATGATGATTCATTATGCTGGTGACGTTTTTCTTCCTTGATGTACTTGATGTCCTTCCTTCTAGGTTCCTGGTAATTGTGTAAGTTCTGCGGTATTAAATAGTTGCACCCTCTCTTAATCTCACATTGACACTACTTACTTTTGCCTTAGTACTACTTGACCCGAATCTCAGGATCTGATTGTTAAGTGTGTGTTAGTATTTTATGTGAAAGTGAAAGTGAAGTCGCTCAGTCGTGTCCGACTCTTTGCGACCCCGTGGACCGTAGCCCACCAGGCTCCTCCGCCCACGGGATTCTCCAGGCAAGATATACTGGAGTGGGTTGCCATTTCCTTCTCCAGGGGATCTTCCCAACCCAGGGATCGAACCCAGGTCTCCCGCATTGCAGGCAGACGCTTTAACCTCTGAGCTACCAGGGAAGCTTGCATTAGTATTGTATAGCTGCTTTGAATAAAGTATTTACAGAAATCATTTTCTAGAATAAAATGCGTTCTCGTCTCACCTGAATACATATTGAATTCGATACTGATGAATCTCTAACAACACAAATATTCCTTTATCTGATAAATAGGGCTTGTGTCTACGCTGGACCTGGTCGCCTTTCTGGAGCAATTGAAGGATCTCAGGAATATAAGGAGAATGGAGACAACAGCCATTTACCCACGTGGGTATGAATGGATGGAGATGATGACTCAGATGAGACGTCCGAGGAACAGGGAGGAACTCATTTTTTATCACATGGTTTTGGAAGATTTTCTTCAATAGAAATGGTTTTGAAAAACCTGGGTTTGTGTTTGCTACTATGATAGAAATATATCATCTACCCCATTCTCTTTCTGAAATCATTCATGAATTTATCTCCCGTGATTACTTTTCTCCATCACAGTGTGAACTAAAAGTCTCCTCTTGGCTTGTGACAAACTGCATTTATTCATTGCTCTTCCATTTCTGGGGGCCCTAGGAAAACTCTGCCCATTTCTGAGTAACTGTATGACAGTCCTTTTAAAGTTTCCTTCTGCCTCTAGACAGAAATGTGTGAATGAAGTGGTAGACAAACTGCCAAACTTCTTGGAATACTAGGGACGGGTTTATAATTTCCTATCCACTGGGAGCGACACATAGGACCTTCTAAATAAATTTCGAATTCAAGTACGTTTTCACTGCAGCAAGCAAAACTTGCTTGCTTGGTGAAAATGAAACAATGCACATCTCAGGTTGACTTCAAAGTTTCTCTTTTCCTTATATGATCTCATACTAAATATTTTTAGTGTATTTGCTCCAATTCTAACACACTAAAATACTTATTATATTCTATTACCTCATAGAATTTTAAAATAAATTGACATAAAATGTTAGCACATTTTCCACTACATTATTAATGGTTGATTCAAACTATGACAATTTTTAGATTAAATAAAGAAATCTTTATTAAAAGTTCTAATTGGAATATAGCTGTTTTCCAATTTTGCACTCCTATACAGCAAAGACAATCAATTATACATATCAGTGAGTTCACTTCAGTCTCTCAGTCAAGTCTGAGTCTGCGATCCTTGGTCTGCAGCAAGCCAGGCTTCCCTGTCCATCACCAACTCCCAGAGCCTGCTCAAACTCATGTCCATCGAGTCAGTGATGCCATGCAACCATCTCACCCTCTATCGTCCCCTTGTCCTCTCACCTTAAATCTTTTCCAGCATCACCGTCTTTCTCAATGGGTCAGTTCTTCACATCAGGTGGCCAAAGTATCGGAACTTGAGCTTCACCATGTCCTTCCAATGAATATTGAGGACTCATTTCCTTTAGGATGGAGTGGTGTGGTCTTCTTGCAGTCCAAGAGACTCTCAAGAGTCTTCTCCAATACCACAGCTCAAAAGCATCAATTCTTCGGCACTCAGCTTTTTCATGGTCCAACTCTCACATCCATATGTGACTAATGGATAAACCATAGCTTTGACTAGATGGACCTTTGTCAGCAAAGTAATGTTTTTGCTTTTTAATATGCTGCCTAGGTTGGCCATAGCTTTTCTTCCAAGGAGCAAGCGTCTTTTACTTTCATGGCTGCAGTCACCATCTGCAGTGATTTTCAAACCCCAAAACTTAAAGTTTCTCACTGTTTCCACTGTTTCTCCCACTGTTTGCCAAGAAACAATCTGACCGGTGCCATGATCTTTGTTTTTTGAAGGTTGAGTTTGAAGCCAGCTCTTTCAGCCTCTTCTTTCAGTTTCATCAAGAGACTCCTCAGTTCCTCTTCGCTTTCTGCTGTAATGTAGTGGTGGTGTCATCTGTATATCTTAGATTACGGATATTTCTCCCTGAAATCTTGATTCCAATTTGTGCTTCATCCAAACCGGCATGTCGCATGAAGTACTGTGCATATAACTTAAATAAGCAGGATGACAAATGATGTGCTGCTTTCCCAATTTGGAATCAGTCCATTGTCCTATGTCCAGTTCTCACTGTTGCTTGTTGACATGCATACAGATTTCTCAGCAGACAGGTAAGGTAGTCTGGTGTTCCCATCTCTTTAAGAATTTTCCACAGTTTCTTGTGATCCACACAATCAAAGGCTGTGGTGTAGTCAATAAAGCAGATATAGTTGTTTTTCCAGAACTCTCTCGCTTTTTATACGATCCAAGGGATGTTAGCAATTTGATCTCTGATTCCTCTGCCGTTTCTAAATCCAGCTTGAACATCTGGAAGCTCTCGGTTTACATACTGTTAAAGTCTCGCTTGGAGAATTTTGAGCTTTTGTTAATGTTTGAAATGAGGGGAAATTGTGTAGTAGTTTGAGCATTCTTTGGCATTGCCTTTCTTTGTGATTGGAATGCAAACTGACTTTTTCCTGTCCTGAGGCCACTGCTGAGTCTCCCAAATTTGCCGGCTTATCGAGTGCAGAACTTTAGCATTATCATCTTTTAGGACTTGAAATAGCTTACATAGACATAAGAAAATTCATACAGGAAGGAAACCTTTGAAATGTACAGAATTTACCAAAGCGTTTAACCATAGCTCACTTCTTACTAAACGTCAGAGAATTCACGCTGGAGAGAAACCTTATAAATGTACAGAATGTGACAAAGCCTTTAATCACAACTCAAACCTTATTCAATATTGGCGAATTCATACAGGAGAGAAGCCTTACAAATGTACAGAATGTAGCAAAGCCTTTATCTGTTCCTCACATCTAATCTATCATTAGCAAATTCATACTGGAGAGAGACTTTATAAATGTACAGAATGTAGCAAAGCTTTTATCTGTTACTCACAGCTAACCTATCATCAGCGAATTCATACTTATAAATGTAAAGATTGTAACAAAGCCTTTATCCGTTCCTCACATCTTACTGACATCAGCGAATTCATTCTGGGGAGAGACCTTATAAATGTAAAGAATGTAATAAAGCCTTTATTCATCGCTCAAATCTTACTCGACATCAGCGAATTCATACTGGAGAGAAGCCTTATAAATGTAAAGAATGTAACAAAGCCTTTATCCGTGGCTCACACCTTACCGAACATCAGCAAATTCATACTGGAGAGAAACCTTATAAATGTAAAGAACGTGGCAAAGCCTTTACTACGAGTTCAGCTCTTACTCAACATCACCGAATTCATACTTGGGATAGATGTTATAAAGGTACAGAAAGGGGCAAGGCCTTCATTAAGTGTTCTAGTCTTACTAAGCATCAGCCAATGCATACTGGGGAGAGACCGTATAAATGTGAAAAACCTTTAATCGGAATTCAGTTCTTACTACACATTTGTGAGTTCATATTGGAGAGAAACCATAAAAATGTAAAGAATGTAACAAAGCCTTTATTCAGTGCTCACATCTTACTCAACATCAGCGAATTCATACTGGAGAGAGACCTTATAAATGTACAGAATGTGGCAAAGCCTTTAGTCATAGTAGTAATCTCACTAAACATCTGAGAACACACACTTGAGAAGAACCCTAGTAATGGAACAAGTGATGGAAGAGGTTTGCCCCAAACATGCATCAGAAAACACAGGAGTTCATATAAGAAACCAATGGAAATGATGTGACAAATATATAGAAGGTATTTAATCAAAAGTTAAATCGAAGTAAATATGCATGCTGCTGCTGCTAAGTCACTTCAGTCGTGTTTGACTCTGTGCAACCCCATAGACGGCAGCCCACCAGGCTCCCCCGTCCCTGGGATTCTCCAGGTAAGAACACTGGAGTGGGTTGCCATTTCTTTCTCCAATGCATGAAAGTGAAAAGTAAAGTCGTTCAGTCATGTCTGACTCTTTGTGATCCCATGGACTGCAGCCCACCAGGCTCCTCCATCCATGAGATTTTCCAGGCAAGAGTACTGGAGTGGGGTGCCATCGCCTTTTCCGAAATATGCGTACTAGAAGGCATTTCATCAATTTTGTTTTCAGAAGTTTCTCTGAAGGAGAATGACTGTAGGGAGCACTCCATAGTTAAAACAGATGGAAAATGGATATTTTAGCATGAATTGTGAGATGAAGGTTGATGGTTAGAACATTACAATTCTTGGCAATGTATATATGCTTGTTAAAAATGATGTGATGTTAAGTTATTTGGAGTGAATATAATTCACCACTCAAATAATCCACGTTATGCTTTCTTTCTAGTGTGTTTGCAAACATAGGTTTTTGATAGTTTATTAAAGATTATCCTTTTTATATTGTGTTGCAACCATTTCTATCTAATCTCCATTAGAAGATTGAGGATGCCATAATGTAAACTTGACAATGAACATTTAAATAGAGGTGTTTATCGTTGACGTGAAATATTTGGAGGTTGCCATGAAGTAAGTGATTATTTAAACTTTCTGTGTATTAAAGTAAGACAGAAGTTCATTGTAATGTTTCAATAGTAATATCCTTCATTTGTAAGAAGAACACAATGACAGTTCACTGCCATATTGATGTATCTTTATAATATCAACACAAGTCATGATTATTACTTGACAGTGTTGAAATAAAGATAGTAATAACCTAGAAACGTAAGAAACCCTTCCTGGAAAAGACATGGAATTGGTGTATATCATGCTTGCTAAGTGCTTCCTAGTCTTTGTTTGGTAAGCCGTGGAAATCAGAAATCTCACATCATTATATCAAAAAATGAATATCTTTCTCTGTACTTCTGATCTGTATTTAATCATGGATCATACTGCAGATTGTAAAAGGTTTTATTTCAACTATGTGTGAAATTTAATACATGGTTATTCATAAAAGTGAATGGCTTTTATTGTTTCAGTTGGTTGTAATGAATGAAATGTTAACCCACCAGCAACAGCAACATTGCCCACCTTATTTAAGGTTGTAGTGAAGAGACCGAAATTAACTGTTGGATGCTTTTGAACTGTGGTGTTGGAGAAGACTCTTGAGAGTCCCTTGGACTGCAAGGAGATCCAACCAGTCCATTCTGAAGGAGATCAGCCCTGGGGTTTCTTTGGAAGGAATGATGCTAAAGCTGAAACTCCAGTATTTTGGCCACCTAATGCGAAGAGTTGACTCATTGGAGAAGACTCTAATGCTGGGAGGGATTGGGGGCAGGAGGAGAAGGGGACGACAGAGGATGAGACGGCTGGATGGCATCACTGACTCGATGGATGTGAGTCTGAGTGAACTCCGGGAGTTGATGATGGACAGGGAGGCCTGGCGTGCTGCAGTTCATGGGGTCGCAAAGAGTCTGACACGACTGAGCGTCTGATCTGATCTGATCTGAACACACAAAGATGGCATATGGGGATATTAGTTTACTCACTGGATTTAAACTTCTTATAACTTCATGTCAGATCAGATCAGATCAGATCAGTTGTCAGTCGTGTCTGACTATTTGCGACCCCATGGACCGTAGCACACCAAGCCTCCCTGTCCATCACCACCTCGTAGAGTTCACTCAAACCCTTTAAGCCGGTGATGCCATCCAACCATCTCATCCTCTGTTGTCCCCTTCTCCTCCTGCCTTCAATCTTTCCCAGCCTCAGGGTCTTTTGAAATAAGTCAGCTCTTCGCATCAGCTTGCCAAAGTACTGGAGTCTTAGTTTCAGCATCAGTACTTCCAATGAATATTCAGAACTGATTTCCTTTAGGATTGTGGGAGTGGGTCTGTTAAATTTTTACAATCTTGAGACATTCTTTTGATTTATTGTAATTACTGATTTAAAAAGTATATAGCTCCCTTGCTTAGACTAGCAAGGGAGGCACTCTCCACCCCCTTCTGATGTCTATGTCAGAAACATCTCTGTCCCTTTTTCACTTTAATAAAACTCTACTACACAAATGCTCTTGAGCGATCAACCCTGGTGCCTGGTCCCTGGTCCCAGAGTTAAATCTTCTTGGAGATCATGAATCTGACCCCCTTCATTGGAGCCTGTCACTGCATTCTAGATTAGTGGCAATTGTATAAGCGCTGTAGTATTAAATAGGCACACCTTTTCTTTCTTTCTTTTTTTCTTCTTCTTTTTTTAGTTTTATTATTATTATTATTACTTTACAATATTGTATTGGTTTTGGCATATATCAACATGCATCCGCCACGGGTGTACATGTGTTCCATCCTGAACCCCCTTCCCACCTCCCTCCCCATACCATCCCTCTGCATCATCCCAGAGGCACACCTTTTCTTAATTTCACAGTTACACACTTACTTTGCTTTCGTAGTACTTGACCAGTATCTCAGGATCTGATGTTATGTATTTGTCAGTGTTATATAGGTGATGTGAATAAAGGATTTGGGGAAATCATTTTCCAGGCTGAATTAACATTGTCTCTTGCATTCTGGTCTCAACTGAACACATATGGATTGGACACTGATGAGTCTCTGACAACACAAATATTCCTTTCTCTGATGAACAGGTCTTGTGGGCTCTAAGCTGGACCTGATCACCTTTCTGGAGCAACTGAACGATCCCAGGAGTATAAGGAGAATGGAGTCAACAGCCATATTCCCAGGTATGTATTAATGGATGGAGATGATGACTCAGATCAGAGGGCCAAGCAGCAGTGAGGAAGTCATCCTTCATCAGGTGGTTTTGGAAGATCAACTTCAGTGGAAATGATTGTGGAAAACCTTGGTTTGTGTCCACTGCTGTCATAGAAATGTATCACCTGCCCTATTCTGTCTCTTAAATCATTCATAAATTCATCTCCAGTGATTACTTTCCTTCATCACAGTGTGAACTAAAAGTCTCCTCTTGTCTTGTGAGAAACTGCATTCATTGATTGCTCTTCCATTTCTTGGGGGGTCCTAGGAAAATTGTGCCCATGTTGAGTAACTGTATGCCAGTCCTTTTAAAGTTTCTTTGTACCTCTAGCCAAATATGTGTGAGTGAAGTGGTAGACAAACTGCTAAATTTCTAGGAATACTGGGGACAGGTTTTTGTTTTCTGATTTATAACTTCCTATCCACTGGGAGCTAGTAGGACCTTCTAAATAAATTTCAAACTCAAAAACGTTTTTCACTACAGAAAGCAAAACCTCCCAAAAATAAAAAAACTGCACATCTCAGGTTTCTCTTTTCCTTATATGATCTCATACTAAATATCTTAAGTGTATTTGCCACAATTCTAAAATGCAAAAATATTTACTATATTCAATTACCTCATAGAATTTTACAATGAACTGGCATAAATGCCTAGCACATTTTGCACCATATTATTAATACTTTATTCAAGTTATAAAAATTTCGAGATTATATAAAGAAATTAGTTTAAAAAGTTCTAATTGGAATATAGCTGTTTTACAATTTTGTACTACTGTATAGCAAAGAGAATCTATTATAACTATCAGTCAGTTCAGTTCCGTCACTGAGTCATGTCCAACTCTTTGGGACCCCATGGACTACAGCATGCCAGGCTTCCGTGTCCATCACCAAATCCCAGGCCCTGCTCAAACTCATGTTCATCGAGTCAGTGATGCCATCCAACCATCTCATCCTCTGTCGTCCCCTTCTCCTCCTGCCCTCAGTCTTACCTAGCATCAGGATGTTTTCCAATGCATCAGTTCTTCACATCAGATGGTCAAAGTATTGGGGTTTCAGCTTTAGAATCAGTCCTTCCAATGAATATTCAGGATTGATTTCCTTTAGAATGGAGTGGTGTGATCTCCTTACAGTCTAAGAGACTCTCAAGAGTCTTCTCCAAAACCACCATTCAAAAGCAGTAATTCTTCAACACTCAGCCTTCTTTATGGTTCAACTCTCACATCCATACATGACTACTGGAAAAACCATATCTTTGAGTACACAGACACTTGTCTGCAAAGGAATGCCTCTATTTTTTGGTATGCTGTCTACATTGCTCATAGTTTTCCTTCCAAGGAGCAAGGGTTTTCTACTTTCATGGTTGAAGTCAACATCTGCAGTGATTCTGAAGCCCAAGCAAAGAAACTCTGTCACTGTTTTGATTGTTTTCCCATATATTTGCCACGAAGTGATGGGACCAGATGCCATGATCTTAGTTTTCTAAATGCTGAGTTTGAAGCCAACTTTTTCACTTCTCTCTTTCAGTTTCATCAAGAGACTCTTCAGTTCCTTTTCCTTTCTGCAATTAGGATCGTGTCATCTGTATATCTGAGGTTATTAATATTTCTCCCTGCAGTCTTGATTCCAGTTTGTGCTTTTTCAAGCCCGACATTTCACATGATGCAAAGTGAAAGTCACTCAGTTCTGACCAACTCTTTGTGACCCTATGGACTATACAATCCATGGACTTCTTCAGGCCAGAATACTGGAGTGGGTAGCCATTCCCTTCTCTAGGGGATCTTCCCAACCCAGGGACCGAGCTGAGATCTCCTGCATGATGTATTCTGCATATAAGTTAAATAAGCAGGGTGACAATAGGTAGTCTTGACATATTCTTCTCCCAATTTGTAGCTAGTCCATTGTTCCATCTCCAATACTGTTTCTTCTTGACTTGCATACAGATTTGTCAGGAGGCAGGCAAGGTGGTCTGGTATTCCCATCTTGTTAAGAATTTTCCACTTTGTTTTGATCCACACTGTCAAAGGCTGTGGCATAGTCAATAAAGGATAAGTAGATGTTTATCTGGAACTCTCTTGCTTTTTCTACGATTCAACGGATGTTGGCAATTTAATCTCTGGTTCCTCTGCCTTTTGTAAATCCAGCTTGAACATCTGGAATTCTCGGTTCACATACTGTTGATGCCATGCTTGGAGAATTTTGAACCTTACTTTTGTAGTATGTGAAATGAGTGCAGTTGTGCACTAGTTTCATCATTCTTTGGCTTTGTCTTTCTTTGGGATTGGAATGAAAACTGACGTTTTCCAGTCCTTTGGCCACTGCTGAGTTTTCCAAATTAGCTGGCCTAGTGGGCGCAGCACTTGAGCAACATCATCTTTTAGGACTTGAAACAGCTCAACTGGAATTCTATCACCTCCACTAGCTTTATTCATAGTGATCTTTCCCATGGCCCACTTGACTTCAGACTCCAGGATGTCTGTCTCTAGCTGAGTCATCACACGATCCTGGTTATATTGGTCATTATGATCTTTTTGTATATCTCTCCTTGTACTTTTGTCCCTTTTTCTTAATGTTTTCCACTTCCGTTAGGTCCATACCATTTCTGTCCTTTATTCTGCCCATCTTTGTATGAAAAGTTCCCTTGGTATATCAATTTTCTTGAAGAGATCTCCAGTCTTCCCCATTCTATTGATTTCCGTACCACTGTGGTCTCCAAAGAGCTATGAGTATGATTCCCTGTGTTTTAACCATATTTTTAAAAGGCTCTCTTTTATTTAATTTCTTAAGAACTAGCACTTAATTTAGTTTATCTTATTTGTAATCCACTTCCTTGGACACTGTCTTATGTGTCCTCATTGTCTGATTTGTTTTCTGTCACTATCATTTATGATTTTTAGATTGAAACATCTAATAGAACATTCTCAGAAACATGTTTGAAAAGAAGTGGATTAAAGAATTATCAGGAGCCTGGGATTTCTGAAAACGTCTGGTGTCTCCACTTAAGATGACTAAAAGCAAGAAGTAATTTTTAGATTGCCTATCTTCTCTTCATTTAGTGGTTCTTGTAGGGTTTGATGTTGCTTTGCTCTCTATAACCTATTTCTTTGCCATCTCATTTTGTCCAGTTTTCTGTCTGTGATCTCTGTTTTGACGACTACAGGAACCTACTTAGTCTACCGTCTGGTTTCTGCAACTTGCTGGGTGAATTTGGTACAGAGGTGTGTGCCCTTATCCCCTTGATCTGGGCTGTGATTGGATTACTATGACCAGAGCTTGCCCTGGATATTGAGGGGAACATCCCCCATTGCTCTGTGGTTTTCACTGCCCTCTCTGTGGTGATATCTCTCCCTGGATAGTGGAATATAGCCCCACATCTGTTTCTTAGCTGTGTTTCTTATCTGTGGCGTGAAGCTCATGGGATTGGGGCTTCTGGGAGAGAAGCCCCACTGGAAGAGAAGCCACTGAATATTTCTCTTCGCAAAATATTCTCCAAGGGGAGTGCTCTGTGTGTCACCTTTCATGCTCTACCAAGCTCTTGTGTGATCCTATTATTGGCATTGCTCTTGGCCCCACCCTAAGCGTGGGTCACCCTGTTTATGTAACTCATATGTATAGTACATCATGAGAAATGCTGGACTGCATGAAGCACAAGCTGGAATCAAGATTGCGGGTAGAAATACCAATAATCTCAGAAATGCGACCCCATGATACAGAGCAGGCCAGGTTTCCCTGTCCATCACCAACACCCGGAGTTTACCCAAACTCATGTCCATCGAATCGGTGATGCTATCCAGCCATCTCATCCTCTGTTGTCCCCTTCTCCTCCTGCCTCCAGTCCCTTCCAGCATCAGGGTCTTTTCCAGTGAGTCAACTCTTCACATGAGGTGGCCAAAATATTGGAGTTTCAGCTTTAGCATCAGTCCTTCCAATGAACACCCAGGACTGATCTCCTTTAGGATGGACTGGTTGGATCTCCTTGCAGTCCAGGGACTCTCAAGGCTCTTCTCCAACACCACAGTTGAAAAGCATCAATTCTTCGGTGCTCAGCTTTCTTCACAGTCCAACTCTCACATCCATAGATGACCACTGGAAATACCATAGCCTTGACTAGACGAACCTTGTTGGCAAAGTAATGTCTCTGCTTTTGAATATGCTATCTAGGTTGATCATAACTTTCCTTCCAAGGACTAAGTGTCTTAGTTTCATGGCTACAGTCACCATCTGCAGTGATTTTGGAGCCCAAAAAAATAAAGTCTGTTTAAACACTGTTTCCACTGTTTCCCCATCTACTTCCCATGAAGTGATCGGACCGGATGCCCTGATATTAGTGTTCTGAATGCTGAGCTTTAACCCAACTTTTTCACTCTCCTCTTTCACTTTCTTCAGTACCATAATGTAAAGTGTACAATGAACATCTAACTGGAGGTCTTTGTTATTTATATGAAGTATCCTGGGAGGTTGCCATAATATAAGTGGTCATGAAATCTTTCCATGTATTAAAGTAAGAAGTTGGTTCTATTGGTTTTTGTTTAATATTTATTTATTTGGCTACATCAGATCTTAGTTGCAGCATGTGGGACCTAGTTCCCTGACCAGGGATTGAACCCAGATCCCCTGCATTGGGAATGCGGAGTCTTAGCCACTGGACCACCAGGGAACTTCTCCAAAAGTCGGTTCTAAATTTTCAATGCTTATATCACTTGACTTTTAAGAACACAATCACAGTTCACTACAATATTGATTTCTCTTTATAATATCAGCATAAGTGAAGTATATTACTTGACAATGTTGAAATAAAGACAGCTTCTGTGATAACTTAGAAATGTATTAGAAACCCTTTCCAGAAAAGGCATGTAATTAGTGTATTTCTTGTTTACTGTTTCCTAGGCTTTGTTTCGGGGAAGGCAATGGCACCCCACCCCAGTACTTTTGCCTGGAAAATCCCATGGATGGAGGAGCCTGGTAGGCTCCAGTCCATGGGGTCGCTGAGAGTCGGACACGACTGAGCGACTTCACTTTCACTTTTCACTTTCATGCATTGGAGAAGGAAATGGCAACCCACTGCAGTGTTCTTGCCTGGAGAATCCCAGGGACAGGGGAGCCTGGTGAGCTTCCGTCTGTGGGGTCGCACAGAGTCGGACACGACTGAAGCGACTTAGCAGCAGCAGCAGCAGGCTTTGTTTTGTAAGTCATAAAAATAATGATCCTTTTTTCAGAAAAATGAGTATTTCTCTGTACTTTTAATCTCACTTAATCATGGATCATACTGTGGATTGTAAAATGTTTCATTTCAACCTTGTGTGAAATTAATACTTAGTTATTAATAAAAGTGAATGGTTTCTAGTGTTTCAATTGATTGTAATGAATGAAGTGTTAAGACTGTGATCAGCAGTCTTGCTCAACCCCAGGTTTCATTTCACAGGTCCCGCTTCAATGACAGCCTCACAGAGCTCACCAGAATCCTGCTCGTCTTGGACTGAAGGGACCAATTCACCCTCAGTCTGGGGAGCCCAGAGCACTTCATCCAGGGTCACTTATAAGCCTGAGTCACACTTACTGGCACTGTCTGGGCCTGGTTCTAGCCTTGACCTCCCACTGGGTCCCTCAAGTCTTGCAGTGAATTCTCTCATAAACTCACCAGCTTCAATTTTCCTTTCATCTTCTGTTGAACTAAGACTTTCCATGGGATCATTTTAGCAAATATAAATGTAACAAAGTCACAGGAAGGACAATTAAAAAACATGATGGCAAAATTCTGAAATAAGATTCATAAAATTTTACCGCAGGTAAAATCCTCAGCATATGTCTCTCATCTGGGCTTAAAGGAACTGTTTTCTCATGCCTTTGACATACATTGAATGCAATATATAAATATCTGAAGGTACATATATTAGCAGTGAGAAAACTAATATAGAATGTGCAAGTGTAGGTGTTTTAGTGCATATTTTTTTAAAGAATTTGGGAATGATAGATCAAAAGTGAGAATATAACCATTGCAGATGATTTACCATGAATTTACAGAGTTGTCAACTAATCTGTTTTGTCGACTTTTCATGGAATTTATTTCCTTACACGTCAGGAGGTTGTGTTTATTAAGGAACCTCCACACTGTCCTCCCTAGTGGCTACACCAACTTCCATTCCCCCCAGTCATGTAGGAGGTTCCCTGATCTCCATATCTTCTTCAGCCTTTATTATATCGTTGGTGGGCATTTTGATAATGGTTATTTGGACTAGAATGAGGTGATACCTCATTGTAGTTTTGTTTTCCATTTCTTAATAATTACTGATGCTGAGTGGTTTTCATTTGCCTCTTGCCCATCGAAATGTCTTCTTTGGAGATATGAGGTCTTGGTCCAATTTTTGACTGAGTTATTTTAGTCCCTGATATTTTGAACATTTTTTAAATTTGTGTCTGTTGCTGTGTCCAGTCTTCCTCTAGTTGTGGTGCATGGGCTTCTCATTGCGGTGGCTTTTTCTGTGAAGCACGGCTCTAGGTGTCAGTAGTTGCAGCACACAGGCGAGTAGTTGTGGTGCACAGGCTAAGTTGCCCTGCAGCATGTGGAATATCCCTGGGCCAGGGTTCAACCCCATATCCCCTGCACTTGCTGGCAGATTTGTATCCACTGGGCAATGGTTTCACAATTTTTTGTAAAAATGGAATTTTTTTTCTTTTCAAATGTATATATTTTTAGTTTTTGAGTTTTTTAATCTTTTTAAAAATTTTCCACTGAAGGATAATTGCTTTACAGAATTTTGTTGTTTTCTGTCAAACATGAACAAGAATCAGCCATAGGTACACCCCTGTCCCCTCCCTTCTGAGCCTCCCTCCCACATCCCTCCCCATCCCACCCTTGTAGATTGTTACAATGCTGTGTTCCTTTCTGCTGTACAACATTGTCAATCAGCCATAAGTGTTGAGGCAGTCTGAGTGTGGGTTGGAAAAGAATTTCCAGACACAGGGCATTTTAGAAAGAGTGAGATTATTAAAAACAACCGCAGAGATAAAGCAGGCCCTGCGAGTGCAGTGGGCCCACATCTGCACAGACCAGGGGATGCCAACAGTTTCCATGGGCTAATAGCCAATTTTTACAGCCTCAAAGCAAAATTGCTGCTGGATAGTTGATGTTGGCTGGTTGGTTGGGGCGCTATAGGGTGCTTACTGGAGTGGGCATCTTTGCCCCACTGGGAGTCGGGAAGCCTGGTAATGACTATCAGTGGGCTTTTAAAAAGGTTTCAGAGGGGCTTAGTCAGCTTGGAAAGTGTCCTTGATTCTGAGCTCCGCTTCTGTGTTCTTGGTGCAAGGCTTCACATCTGTGGCCTTGGGGCAGCACGCTACAAATAACAGTAGCCATGATCTATATTCTCTGTGTTGATTGTGTAGTTCCACTTGGCAGTCATTGAAAATGGAACCAAAATACTGAGAATCATGCTGAAGATCCAGCAGAGGATACTGAAGGTGCCCACATATTTGGGAGCTTTTCTCTTAAGCTCTGCCCACCTGGAGTCACTGGGAATGAGGATCACCTAAAAGGCACTCAAGAGGAAGATGGTGCCAATGGACACATCGTTGCCAACTCTTGGAACATAAAAAGCAAGTGTGCATCCAAATCTGCCGGTGTTTCAGGAATTCCTTTCAAATAAACAACTAAGAGTTGGCTAGAGTCACGTGCTTTAGAATCCAATCTGTGGACCGACATTTGCCTCCTGCAAAATAAAGGGAGAGAAAATGGTAAACAAGACAAAAATTCCCCATAATCCCTGCCATAGTCTGCAATAAAATGATCACCCCTATTGCCAAATCCTCACGGGCCATTCTGTCAAATCCCAGGAACTAATAATCTTCTTCTGAGCCAGAGAATCCTGCATGAGAAAATGAGGCAGAACTCTGTACCATATCAACTGGAATTGATACTGTTAAGTATTCTTCATTTACCTTAGATGCCACTGAAAAAGAATTATTTGTGTTTCTTCCTGTAAAACAAGTGTCTGATATTTGAATGGGTAACAGTGAAAAAACTTAAAGGCATATCAGTGAAGATTTAAAAGTCATGCCCTGGTGGTTCAAAGGTAAAGATTCCACCTACCAAGCAGGAGATGAGTGTTCGATCCCTGGGTAAGGAACAAATTAATGTAATATCAGTAAAGATACCATGATTATATTTTAAAATACACAAGATGATTTTTAAGTTCACACAAGGTAAATATAAGGTAAAAGTAAAAATATTCAGGAAACAATATTAAAGCATACCATTTAGTTACAATAAATGAAAGTTTGATAATAAAGTAGAAATAGGTGGATGTGAATTGATCAAGTTAAGTACAATGGTGGGAAGGAGGATAAATACTGCATTACAAAGCAGTAGTGAAAACATGATTTTTGTTTTCTACAAAAGAGTTAGTATAATAGCGACTATCTTCCCACCTTTGTACATACCAAGTGAATCAAAGTTTTTAAAAATCTTGGTAAAATGCCAGGAGCCAGCACTAGAGTTCCCACCCATGACAAAGGTCATGCAGAGAGGATCTGACATGCAAATGTGAATCAGAACTCAAGGGGCCCCCTGGACCTCCCCGAGCATCTACCCCAAAACCAAAATCTGTCTGTTTTACTAATTCACGACCTTCATCAACTCTTCTGACATTAACGGGGGGCTATCCCTGACCACCTTTCTCTGAAGAAAATCAATTTAGAGCTCTAGTTAATAAGTCTCCTGGGCATAACAGGAATGTTTCAATTCAAACCCCTCTGATGACTTTCTAGCTTGCCTGACAGGTTTGTTCAGATTCCTGCAGCTACGCGTGTGATTGTTCACAGCCTCCCAACCACAAGAGGCACGGAAGATATTCTAACACTGCAGAGCTTCTCAGACAGTTAAAATTGTTAGAATAGAACTGGTAGAGGATTTCTTTGTTGAGCTGATACTTGCTGCCATGTTTCCATATCCCTTACTTTTGTGTCCCTGGGAGTGTGTTGATTAATATAGTTGGTATATTGAAATGTAAGTAGTAGCTTTAATGTTTGTAACCTTGAACCCTTGGGTTAATTCTTTTCTTGTTATAACCCACCACACTTTTGCCATATAGGAATGCAGCTTTATCTAATGCTTTCAGAAGATGGTGCCTGACTTTAGACTTAGATTTTTAATATGCTCTCTAGATTCGTTATGGCTTTTCTTCCCCAAAACAAGCACCTTTTAATTTCATGGCTGCAGCCAATATCTCTAGTGATTTTGGAGCCGGAGAATATAAAGTCTGTCACTGTTTGCATTGTTTCTCCATCTATTGAAGTCCATCCCATGAAGTGATGGGACTGGGTTTCATGATCTTCATTTACTGAATGTTGAGTTTGAAGCCAGCTTTTTCACTCTCTTCTTTCACTTTCATCAAGAGATTCTTTAGTTCCTCTTCACTTTCTGTCCTAAGGGTGGTGTCATCTGCATATCTAAGATTATTGATATTTCTCCCAGCAATCTTGGTTCCAGTTTGTGCCTCATCCAGCCACGCATTTAGCTGAAATTCTAAATACTCTGCATTTAAATGAAATAAGCAATGTGAGAACATGCAGCCTTGATGTACTCCTTTCGAAATGTGGAACAAGTCTGTTCCATTTCCAGCTCTAACTGTTGCTTCTTGACCTGCATACTGATTTTTCAGGAGACTGCTAAGGTGTTCTGGCTTTCCCATCTCTTTTAGAATTTTCCACAGTTTTTTGTGATCCACACAAATGCCTTAACATAGTCAATGAAGCAGAAGTAGAGGTTTTTCTGGAACTCTCTTTTTCTATGATCCAAGGGATGTTGGCAATGTGAACTTTGGTTCCTTTGCCTTTTCTAAATCCAACTTGAACATCTGAATTACCAGATATATACTATTGAAGCCTGGGTTGGAGAATTCCAAGCACTACTTTACTAGCATGTGAGATGAGTGCAACAACTGTGCTTCAGTTGGACCATTCTTTGGCATTGCCTTTCTTTGAGATTAGAATCAAAACTGATATTTTCCAGTCCTATAACCAGGGCTGAATTTTCCAAATGTGCTGGCACATTGAGTGCAGGATTTTGAACCTGAAACTCTAATACTTTGCCCACCTCATGCCAAGAGCTGACTCACTGGAAAAGATTCTGAGGCTGGGAGGAATTGGGGGCAGCAGGACAAGGGGACAAGAGACGATGAGATGGTTCAATGGCATCATTGACTCGATGGACATGAGTTTAAGTGAACTTGGGGAGTTGGTGATGGACAGGGAGGCCTGGCGTGCTGCAATTCATGGGATCGCAAACAGTCAGACACGACTGAGCATCTGAAGTGAACTGAATTCCTAATCATAAACTGATCTGTTAATTAATGGGACATTAAAAGTATTGAGCGGATGTCAAGATATCTGAAACATTAATATATCACATTTATAGAAAATCACATTTTAAGAAAGTTATTTTTGTTTTATAAAATGAAGTTATACAACTATAAATTTTGAGAATATTTTCAAATCAGAGAATAGGACACACTATGCTTTATGCCTGATAGCCGCCATCTGAAACCCATTTCTGAAGTTATTTTTGGAAAACGGTCTGACCCAAATCAGCCAATTATGGATGTTTTCAATAGGAAACAATGTCTCTGTTAAGCACTTTATAATATCCAGAGTTAGAGAAGGTATTTCTACTGCTTTCTGGTAATTCAATTGGTAGAGAACCGGCCTAGAATGCAGGAAACCAGGGATCGATACCTTGTTCGGAAAGATCCCCTGGAGAAGGATATGGCTACCCACTCCACTGTTCTTGTCTGGAGACTTCCATGGATAGATGAGCCTGGCTGGCTACAGTCCATGGCGTTGCAAAGAGTCAGACACGACTGATGGACTAAGCACACAATTATCAACTGTATACACTGTTTCTAATAAATATCATTCCTATAGATTTATTACTCATGGAAGTACTGTTGGCACACATATAGTAACCCCCAAAATGTATGACTTCTGTAAGGTACTCCATCATTTCCCACATATCTCTGCAATTCCAGTCATTAGTTACACTCAACATTAGGTTTCATATCGCTTGGATTCTAAAATGACAATCACTGTCACAAAAATTACACTGTGATTTCCTTGCTGGTCCAGTGGACCTGGCTCTCAATGCTAGCTTTGGGGACGGCGGGGTGGGGGGTGAGGGGTCAGGACTGGGCGGGGGAGGTGCCTAGGTTTGATCCCTGATCAGGGAACTAAATCCCATATAGCACAAGTAAGATACAGTTGCTGCTGCTGCTAAGTCACTTCAGTCGTGTCCGACTCTGTGCGACCCCATAGACACCACCCCACCAGGCTCCACCGTCCAAGGGATTCTCCAGGCAAGAACACTGGAGTGGGTTGCCATTTCCTTCTCCAATGCTTGAAAGTGAAAAATGAAAGTGAAGTCGTTCAGTCGTGTCCCACTTTTAGCGACCCCACGCACTGCAGCCTACCAGGCTTTTGGCCCATGGGATTTTCAAGGCAAGAGTACTGGAGTGGGGTGCCATCGCCTTCTCCGAAGATCCAGTACAGCCAAATAAATGAATATTTTTCAAAAAGAATTACACTAAGATATGTTAGGAGGCATTGCAAACTGACATCTGGTAGCACCTAATCTCTCTTTAATAGCTCCATTACATTTTTTGAATTATTCCTACTTCCAGGGTTGCTTTGGCACTGCATCACTTTGAGTCAGAACACTTCATTTTTCCTGAATGGTCACCAACCCAGACTCCCAAAAGCACCTGTCTTGCAGATTCTTGCCTACAAGCTGAAACAGAAAATACTCACTTGATATCCTCACATAGCCCAGATATTGGGTTCAGAGTACTGGTCACGTCAAGCTGCTCCTGTGACGAGGAGGGACGCAGCCAGACCCCTAGATGTGGGTTTGTGATCTTGTGACCTCATAACCCCTCCGAACTGCAATTATCTTTTCACCTGTATCTGCAATGTGAGACAGCCTTGGAGAACTGAGATTATTTGTGAAAATCTTTATGGCTCAGTTGCTAATAATAAAACAACAATTAAAAGTTTGTACCGATCATCTCCAAAGGGACTCTTGAAATGCTTGAGGAAGGTTCTATTCCCTTTGGTCCCTGGAGACAGACAGGGCCTCACAAGGAACAAGGAACCAGTAGTAAATACTCAGGTCTGACAAAGGAAGGGAATTTCATGTGTCTACTGGTATAGTTTGTTTCCATGAGAAGTGTTTCTACCAAAAACGAGTTATTTCCTATTCTTGAGACCACTGAACTGTGCCTCCATTTAGATTATGAGTAGACAAATGGAGCCAAAGCACCTGAGAGGGATTTTCAAGAATTTCTCCATCTGTCATTTTACAAAGGTGAAATTTTCATACCTCATTGTCTGAAGTGTCATAGAACATCTCGAAAAGTATTTTGAGGCAAATATCCCCTGTTTGTAGTTAGGATTCAATGTCTGATAGATAGAAATTCCCGCAAAATTTCCACTGTAGTCTGCAATAGCAGGTACACCTTAGTGCCAACTCCCTAGAGACTATTCTCCTAGGTCTTAGTGACCAAAGTCATATTCAGAACCAGAGGTTCCAGCAGGGAACCGTGAGATTTGACCTACTGATACTTTTATCATGAAAATCAGTATCAATATCCTCTACTTAGAATTTGTCCCCACTCACAGATACTTAAGAAACGTATTTTCTTTTCATTTGGTTCACACCCCAAAATATGTGGGATCTTAGTTCCCTGGCTAGGGAAGGAACCACAATGCTGCACTGGAAGGTCGGGTCTTAACTACTGGGCTGCTGGGGATGCTCCTAAACACAATTTTTTAAGAAAGTCATTTATTACCTTGACATACATTTTCTTTTATATTGTAATGATTAATGCTTTCTGTGTAAGAAATGATTAAAACTTCAACTCTGAGATCTTAACTCCCCGAGCAGGGATTGAACGCAATAACATGAAGTGGAAGCACAGCATCTTGACCACTGGACTAACAGGGAAGTTGCTAATCTCACATTGAAAGAGAAAGGTGTACTCTCCTGGGATACAATGCTCTGTGGGCCTCTCACTATTTTTCCTGTGTTGTGTTAGTGCTTCTCCAGATTATCCTTTCAAGGACTGGGTGAAGAGGTGGAGGTTAGGAAAGAAAGCCAACAGTGGGGGAGGGTGTTTGGGAAGCTAAGTGCAGAGCAGTCGATGTGATCCACGCATCCCATTTGCCTAGTTTCGTGCCCACTTTTAGCACAAAAAGTCCTGCTTCTTGGAAACTTGTTCAAGTCCTGGAAGAAGCAGAGCAATTGGTTGCTTTAGCAGCAGCAGCAACAATTAACAGAGGCAATCTGTATATCAACAGATTCTGACAGGAGTAACGGTATGCCATTTCTGTGGTTACGTTATAAACGACAATATGGATTCCGGTCTCCCTCTTTCTTTCTGGAATCATTTCCTAAGAGAAAAGCCAGCTTCCCTGATGTAAGCAGGTCTCTGGTTACAATTACTGAGGCTTCCTACCAACGGATTATCTGAGCGGTTACATTCTGCTTTTCATCACTGAGGAGACACCCATCTTCACACACTCACACAAAGGGCTTTGGAATTTTCCCCTTTTTTCAACTTGCTCAAAACATTTCGGCTTTCCATAGAGGCAGCTCTCAAAATTCTTCTCTTTTGCCTTAAGTTGTTTGAAACACTAACCTAGAAGAGGCAGGAAGCACCTCTGCTCCAGAGGAAATCAAAGAGATTTAAAGACAGAGAAAGGAAGCACAGCTGGACAGAAGGACCAACAGACCCAAAACGAACAGGGGCGGGGGTGAAGGGGGTCAAGGCTCCGTCCCCACTGGCCCGGCCCATAAGTACCTGCGCTTCCGGCCTCGTCCCACCCTCTCCCCTTTCCTTGCCTATCTTTGGCTCACCTTCCTCTGTACCGGATCTTCCGCCGGCGCGTGCGCAGTATTCTGCAGACCCGGAATGGAGTGTAAATGAGCGACAGAGTGCTCTGGTGAGTTTTGTTTGTTTAAAACCCGATTCCTAGTCCCACAGCCTGTTGTCCTTCACACGTGGGTTTCGGAGGTCTCTGTGAACGTTCAAACTACCGTCCCCATTTTCCCGTCCCCAGTGTGTGTCCTCGCATCGTCGTGAGAAGTTCTGAAGTCCTTTATCTTAGCTGCCGGGTCCCCGGGGTCCACGTCCGTTTCCTGTTAATAAAGTTCTAGAGTCCACGTCCTTCTCTGGCAGTTCTACCTTCTAACTTGTAGAGACCGCTGCTTAAAGTCCTGTATTGCCCAACCCCTATATCCGTGATCCACCAAGAGGTGAAGGAGGCTCTATTCTGCATGGAGTTTGGTCAGGGTCTCGCCTAAGGTTTGAAGGGGAGGGTCAGCTTAGAACGTGTGGTTTTCACAGGAAGGGCCGCGAGTTCTGAAGAAAAGAATAAAACTAAAAACACCTCGTTTGATTCTGTGTTCCAGAATCCCTGCTGTGTCAGTGGTCGTAGAGGATTGTATTTTGTACCTGTTGAGATCCTCCCTCTGTGTGGGGCTGTGTTACAGGGAGCTCGGTGTGTTTTTCTAGGTATTGAACGGTCTATTGTCAACATTCAGGGGTCACTTCCCAAGACTGATCTTATGTGAGAAGGAAGCCCAGAGGAAGAGGAAAGCAAGGAGTCAGAAATGACACATTCCGAGGTAAGAGGCATAGTCCTTTTGTTTGTTTGTTGCTGTCTCTTTCCTGAAATGCTGATTCTTTACACTTGATAAGCTTCTTAACTTCTGAATGGGTTTGTTTACACTTACCCATAATCATGATCCCAAGGGACCCATGCCCTCCTGGCACATCAGAATGACAGAAAACAGTATTGCCAGCCAAAGAAGCTCAGTTCAGTTCAGTCGCTCAGTCGTGTCCGACTCTTTGCGACCCCATGAATCGCAGCACAACAGGCCTCCCTGTCCATCACCAACTCCCAGAGTTCACCCAAACTCAGGTCCATCGAGTCAGTGATGCCATCCATCCATCTCATCCTCTGTCGTCCCCTTCTCCTCCTGCCCCCAATCCCTCCCAGCATCAGAGACTTTTTCCAATGAGTCAACTCTTCGCATGAGGTGAACAAAGTACTGGAGTTTCAGCTTTAGCATCATTCCTTCCAAAGAAATCCCAGGGCTGATCTCCTTCAGAATGGACTGGTTGGATCTCCTTGCAGTCCAAGGGACTCTCAAGAGTCTTCTCCAACACCACAGTTCAAAAGCATCAATTCTTCAGCACTCAGCCTTCTTCACAGTCCAACTCTCACATTCATACATGACCAGAGGAAAAACCATAGCCTTAACTAGACGGACCTTTGTTGGCAGAGTACTGTCTCTGCTTTTGAACATGCTATCTAGGTTGGTCATAACTTTCCTTCCAAGGAGTAAGCGTCTTTTAATTTCATGGCTACAGTCACCATCTGCAGTGATTTTGGAGCCCCCCAAAATAAAGTTTGACACTGTTTCCCCATCCATTTCGCATGAAGTGATGGGACCAGATGCTATGATCTTCGTTTTCTGAATGTTGAGCTTTAAGCCAACCTTTTCACTCTCCACTTTCACTTTCATCAAGAGGCTTTTTAGTTCCTCTTCACTTTCTGCCATAAGGGTGGTGTCATCTGCATGTCTGAGGTTATTGATATTTCTCCCGGCAATCTTGATTCCAGCATGTGCTTCTTCCAGTCCGGCTTTTCTCATGATGTACTCTGCGTATAAGTTAAATAAGCTGGATGACAATATACAGCCTTGACAAACTCCTTTTCCTATTCAGAACCAGTATGTTGTTCCATGTCCAGTTCTAACTGTTGCTTCCTGACCTGCATACAGATTTCTCAAGAGGCAGGTCAAGTGGTCTGGTAGTCCCATCTCTTTCAGAATTTTCCACAGTCTATTGTGATCTACACAGTCAAAGACTGGCATCGTCAATAAAGCAGAAATAGATGTTTTTCTGGAACTCTCTTGCTTTTTCCACGATCCAGCGGATGTTGGCAATTTGATCTCTGGTTCCTCTGCCTTTTCTAAAACCAGCTTGAACATCTGGAAGTTCACGGTTCACGTATTGCTAAAGGCTGACTTGGAGAATTTTGAGCATTACTTTACTAGCGTGTGAGATGAGTGCAATTGTGTGGTAGTTTGAGCATTCTTTGGCATTGCCTTTCTTTGGGATTGGAATGAAAACTGACCTTTTCCAGTCCTGTGGCCACTGCTGAGTTTTCCAAATGTGCTGGCATATTGAGTGCAGCACTTTCACAGCATCATCTTTCATGGTTTGAATTAACTCAACTGGAATTCCATCACTTCCTGTAGCTTTGTTCGCAGTGATTTTTTCTAAGGCCCACTTGACTTCACAGTCCAGGATGTCTGGCTCCAGGGCAGACCAATCACACCATCCTGATTATCTGGGTCATGAAGATCTTTTTTGTACAGTTCTGTGTATTCTTGCCACCTCTTCTTAATATCTTCTGCTTCTGTTAGGTCCATATCATTTCTCTCCTTTATCGACCGCATCTTTGCATGAAATGTTCCTTTGGTATCTCTAATTTTCTTGAAGAGATCTGTACTCTTTGCCAATCTGTTGTTTGCTCTATTTCTTTGCATTGATAGCTGAGGAAGGCTTTCTTATCTCTTCTTGCTATTCTTTGGAACTCTGCAGTCAGATGTTTATATCTTTCCTTTTCTCCTTTGCTTTTCACTTGTCTTCTTTTCACAGCTGTTTGCAAGGCCTCCCCAGACAGCCATTTTGCTTTTCTGCATTTCTTTTCCATGGGGATAGTCTTGATCCCTGTCTTCTGTACAATGTCCCGAACCTTATTCCATAGCTCATCAGCCACTCTATCTATCAGATCTAGGCCCTTAAATCTATTTCTCACTTCTACTGTATAATCATAAGAGATTTGATTTAGGTCATACCTGAATGGTCTAGTGTTTTCCCCTACTTTCTTCAATTTAAGTCTGAATTTGGTAATGAGTTCATGATCTGAGCCACAATTAGCTCCTGGTCTTGTTTTGCTGACTGTATAGAGCTTCTCCATCTTTGTCTGTAAATAATATAATCAGTCTGATTTCTGTGTTGACCATCTGGTGATGTCCATGTGTAGAGTCTTCTCTTATGTTGTTCTAAGAAGGTGTTTGTTATGACCAGTGCATTTTCTTGGAAAAAGTCTATTAGTCTTTGTCCTGCTTCATTCCGTATTCCTAGGCCAAATTTGCCTATTCCTCAGATTTTATCTGACTGAATGTTATAACCCCTTTTGATATTTGTCCCCAAAACTTTCTAAATGCCTTGACTTGTAGCTGACTTTGGAATACTTCAGAGCGCCCCTGAGACATCCCAGGGAGCTATTAAACTACCTGGGTTCATTGGACATGTAAAGTTACATGGGGAGTACTGTTGAAGGGGTGATAAATCTTCTCAGATTATACTTTATGGTGGATTTTACCAATTGAGATATCCTAAACTTATGTGGAGTTCATATAGATCTGATATGCCCTAATAAAATGTGGCAACTATAATTCTACTTATCCTGTTAAAGTGTTACAAGTCACAGCAATGACCAGGCTACACTGTCAATTGCAGTTTAATCAGATTTAAACATGCCTTCTATGGTTTCACTCTGATGCCTTTGGAAGAGTACTGCTACTTCATGATTTATGGAAAGGATTTTTCTAAGGTTAACCAATAAACAACTTTTGTTTGCTATCTGGTAAGCTGGTAGCAGACTGGAATTTAGTCTAATTTCTATGTTAATAGAACAAAGTTTTCTTAGAATGCAGCTTTCAAGAAGAGATTATGAATTTATTTGCCTTTAAGTGATTTATATTCATTTTTAAAATCTTTTGTTACTTTGGTAAAGTAAATAAGCATTACTTAAGGTTATGGTACGTGTAGACAAAGCTTATTCTTCTTCTCCAAAAGTAACCCCTCATGGTTAGACTTTTACCATCCTGATATCCTTAAAACATGGCCATGGTCTGCTCCTGAATCATGGAATAAATATACTAATGTTGCCCTGATTATTTTATAATTGCTCTTTCAGATGAGAATAGTTTGTCTAATGGCTTGTAGATCATAATTCATCCTTCTTTCTTCATGTTAGAAATTGGTTAAAAAGGAAAACTGTAAAAAAAATATATTTTATAATACCATCCAAGCCACGAAATCACGACCAGGTCTCTGAACTTGCCGTTTTCATCTTGGATCACATTAGGAAGACTTCTCACAGCCTATTGGCATGTGTACTTTGTATTTCAGGGACGGCTGACATTCCAGGATGTGGCCATAGACTTCACTCAAGAGGAGTGGCAATGCGTGGACCTCGGTCAGCGGAATTTGTACAGGGACGTGATGGTAGAGAACTACAGGAACCTGGCCTCCTTGGGTGAGGATAACTGCCTTCCAGAATCCCTTATCTACCCACTGCGTTTTTGTTCCGTCATTTCTAGAATGTCTTCTGAAATTTTCTGCTTCCCACAGTATTTTCAGATCTGTGCTCTCTAGGGGATAATGGGTTATTTCTGAGTTTAGAAAGAAAGGCTTCATGATGATTCCTTATGCTGGTGACGTTTTTCTTCCTTGATGTACTCTGTGTGCTTCCTTCTAGGTTCCTGTTAATAGTGTAAGTTCTGTGTATTAAATAGTTGCACCCTCTGTTAATGTCACATTGACACTACTTACTTTTGCCTTAGTACTACCTGACCAGAATCTCAGGACCTGATTGTTAGGTGTGTGTTAGTATTGTATCAGATCAGATCAGATCAGATCTGTCACTCAGTCATGTCTGACTCTGCGACCCCATGAATCACAGCACAACAGGCCTCCCTGTCCATCACCAACTCCCAGAGTTCACTCAGACTCATATCCATCGAGTCAGTGATGCCATCCAGCCATCTCATCCTCTGTCGTCCCCTTTTCCTCTTGCCCCCAATCCCTCCCAGCATCAGAGTCTTTTCCAATGAGTCAACTCTTTGCATGAGGTGGCCAAAGTACTGGAGTTTCAGCTTTAGCATCATTCCTTCCAAAGAAATCCCAGGGCTGATCTCCTTTAGAATGGACTGGTTAGATCTCCTTGCAGTCCAAGGGACTCTCAAGAGTCTTCTCCAACACCACAGTTCAGGCATCAATTCTTCAGCACTCAGTTTTCTTCACAGTCCAACTCTCACACCCATACATGACTAACTGGAAAAACCATAGCTTGGACTAGAACCTCTCACTGTTTCCACTGTTTCTCTCACTGATTGCCATGAAACGATCTGACTGGTGCCATGATCTTTGTTTTTTCAATGTTGAGTTTGAAGCCACCTTTTTCAGCCTCTTCTTTCAGTTTCATCAAGATACTCCTCAGTTCCTCTTCGCTTTCTGCTGTAAGGGTGGTGTTATCTGTGTATCTGAGATTATGGATATTTCTCCCTGAAATCTTGATTCCAATTTGTGCTTCATCCAACCTGGTATGTCGCATGAACTACTGTGCATAAAAGTTAAATAAGCAGGGTGACAAATGATGTGCTGCTTTCCCAATTTGGAATCAGTCCGTTGTCACATGTCCAGTTCTCACTTGCTCCTTGACATGCATACAGATTTCTCAGCAGACAGGTAAAGTAGTCTGGTGTTCCCATCTCTTTAAGAATTTTCCACAGTTTCTTGTGATCCACACAATCAAAGGCTGTGGTGTAGTCAATAAAGCAGATGTATTTGTTTTTCCAGAACTCTCTTGCTTTTTATATGATCCAAGGGATGTTGGCAATTTGATCTCTGATTCCTCTGCAGTTTCTAAATCCAGCTTGAACATCTGGAAGCTCTCGGCTCACGTACTGTTAAAGCTTCGCTGGAGGATTTTGAGCCTTTACTATTGCTTGAAATGAGGGAAATTGTGTAGTAGTTTGAGGGTTCTTTGGCATTGCCTTTCTTTATGATTGAAATGAAAACTGACCTTTTCCTGTCCTGAGGCCACTGCTGAGTTTTCCAAATTTGCCGGCTTATCAAGTTCAGAACTTTAGCATTATCATCTTTTAGGACTGAAATAGCTCAGCTGGAGATCCATCAGCTTTGTTAGTTGTCATGCCTTCTAAGGCTGACTTATCTTTGGATGCCAGGATGTCTGTTACTAGGTGAGTGATCCCACCATCGTGGTTATCTCAGTCATTAAAATCTTTTTTGTATACTTATTCCATGTATCCTTGCCAGCTTCTCTTAATATGTTCTACTTCTTTTAGGTCCATCCCGTTTCTGTCCTTTATTGTTCCCATCTTTGCATGAAATATTCCAGGTACTTCTAATTTTCTTAAAGAGATCTCTTGTCTTTACCATCCTATTGATTTCCTTCCCATTTAGGTCTCCACAGAGCAATGAGCAGAGTTCCCTCTTTCAATCACAGTTTTAAAGTCTCTCTTCTTATTTAATTTGTGAAAACTAGTACTGTATTAAGTTTATCTTATTTGTATTTAGCTTCCTCGGACACTGTCTTATGTGTCCTCAGTTTCTGACTAGTTCTCTCTCACTATCATTTATAGTTCTTAGATTGAAACATCTAATAGCACATTCTCAGAAACATGTGTGGCAAGAAGTGGTTTTAAGAATTACTAGGCACCTAAGATTTGTGAAAATGCGTGGTGTCTCCACTTAAGATGACTAAAAGCAAGAAGTAATCTTTAGATTGCCTGCTGCTGCTGCTGAGTCGCTTCAGTCGTGTCCGACTCTGTGCGATCCCATAGACGGCAGCCCACCAGGCTCCTCTGTCCCTGGAATTCTCCAGGCAAGAATACTGGAGTGGGTTGCCATTTCCTTCTCCAATGCATGAAAGTGAAAAGTGAAAGTGAAGTCGCCCAGTCGTGTCCGACTCTTAGCGACCCCATGGACTGGAGTCCACCAGGCTCCTCCGTCCATGGGATTCTCCAGGCAAGAGTACTGGGGTGGGGTGCCATTGCCTTCCCCCTTAGATTGCCTATCACCTCTTAATTCACTGGTCCTTGGATGGTTTTATCTTGTTTTTTCCCCTATAACCTATTTCTTTGCCATCTCATATTGTCCTGCGTTCTGTTTGTGGTCTTTGTTTTGAATGGTGCAGCCACCTAGTTAATCTTCCTTCTGGTGTCTCCACCTTGGCGGGTGAGGTTGGTCCAGAGGTTTGTGCCCTTATCCTGTCTTGATCTGTGCTCTGATTGCTGTTAACTGTGACCTGAGCCTGCCCTGGATATTCAGAGCTGTTTCCCCCTTGTTTTGTGGTTGTTATTGCCCTGTCTCTGGTGGTGCCTGCTCCCTGCATGGTGGAATAGAGCCCCCACATCTGAGTCTTTGCTGTGATTCTGATCCTTGTTGCAAGGCACATGGGATTGGAGCACACCCACTAGGAAAGAAGTCACTGAGTAGTACTGCTCTAGGAATGTTCACCTCAGGGTGTGCTCTGGTGCCCCCTCTCATGCGTTCTGCAAGCTCTCCTCATGTAGTGTTGGCAGTGCTCTTGTGTCCACCTTAACCATGGGCATGATGGCACATGGCCCTGCTGTCTCTCAGCTGTGGTTTTCACAAGGTCACCATCATAGATTCAATGAAGTCAGGTCCTGCAATTGCATTCACCGTGGAGCTGGACCCGCTGTGTTGCCACAGGCTCTGTCCTGGCCCAGCCCCCTTGTGTAGGAGCCCACAAAGTCTACAGCTACTAAAGCTATACCTGCCATGAATGAGAGAGCCCTTGGTTTTTGGTTCAGATGCTCTGTACGAGCTGAGGTTACAACGCTGGTCATGGGTGTAAGACCATGGCTTGTGTGGCTGCAAGGAGAGTTTTCAGCTTTTCTTCTTTATTGCTGGCATTCACCTGCGCTTTCTGCTCCATCTGTGCGTGTGGCCAACTCACAGGTGTCTTCTCCTGAGGCTGCCCCAGAGCTCAGGATTCTGCTGATTGTGGAGGAGGTCGATGGGGGAGGCTATGGCTGGGGCTCAAAAGTTCTTCGTAGTCCTTGGCTAGCAGGGCCAGCACAAGGGACAAGGGATGCAGCGGGCTCATTCCCTGGGCATCATTCAGCAATGACACTCTCTCTCTAGTTCTTCACGCTTCCTCCACAGTCTTCCCGTTCATAGACCTCCTCCCTCACTCCTTTCCCCTCAGGATGTCTCCTCACAATGAACTGCAGTCCTCTGCCTGGATCTGCTCTCCAAACCCCACATTTCAGCACCCAGCCCTTGACTGCATTGCTGGACATGCCTCTGAGGCTGGGTGGGCAGGGCTGGGGTCAGTACCCTGTGGGCAGGTCTCACTCTGTCCTGCTGCCACACACTGTGTGCCATGAGAGAATGAGGCTCTCCTTCTGTCCAAAGTGAGCTCCCCCAGTGAGGGGCTTCCTCGGATATGGAGACCTCTCCTCACTTTCATCTCCCCGCAGGATTGCAGGCCCCAACCCACTTCCTCTCCTCTTCTTTTTCCTTCTTCTTTCTTTTGTCCTACCCTACAGAGAAGGAATCTTTCTTATCCTTTCATATTTCCAAGGGCCTCTGCTACTGTTCAGCTGGGCTCTGTGAGAATTGTTCCATTTCTCATTCATTTGTGGTGAGAGGGATGAGCTCCACATCTGCCTAACCCTCTGGCATCTTGATCCTTCCATCTCTATTTTATTTTTAAAGTAGCTATGATCATCAATTTCCTCTAAATCTTTAAAGATATTCACTGAGAATAGCAGGTAAAATTACTTCTTATTTGGTATCTTTCAGCTATGTCTCCACAAGACACCCAGGATTTGATGCCAAAGAATCCAGTGTTAGAAGATGTACTCCCAAAAGCCAGCCTAGGAATATATCAAATATTTCACCTCAGAAACTTAAATTTAATGAAAGATTGGGAATATACCAGGGTATATGAAAGACAGAGAGGATGTTTATATGGACATAAAGAAATGGAGACAGTTACACATAATGCTAACAGTGCTGCAAAAGGAAATGATCAATGTGACTCAAATTGGGAAAAACAGCAACTTCAATCTTCAATATCTGCCAAGAAGTGTAAGTGTTTAAGAAACGATTTCCATCCTTTTTTAAAACATACGTGTTCTCTAAAAGAAAACGTGGAAAATCTGGAAGGTAATCTAGTCTCTACTGCAAATACTCATTCAGACAATTCTGAACATAGGCTTCGACTAAACATACATTCAAGCATGTCTAAACACCTACAATTTAACAATGAGTATGAAAACTCACAATCTAAGCAATTTGAGGGATCCATGAGCAGGGTGTCATTATTCTTCCCCCAACAGATATCTTCTATCCATTCCAAGATGAATAATGTTAATGATAATGGAAGAGATGCAATCCAACCATCATTGTTCAATACATACTGAGGTATGGTTAATACACAACAACTTTCCATGTATAATAAAATGAGTCAGACCTTAAGTAAGAGCCCCAGCTCCAGTAATTACAAGAGTATTTATGGCAGACTGAGAAGATATTCAGGCAAAGAGACTAGGTATACCGTTGAAGGACACTCAAACCTTAAGAATCATCAGGGACCTGAATCTTCAAACAAGGATTCTAAAAGTAATAAATGTAGAAATACCTTTGATCAAATGTCAGGTTTTTCTCTAGATAAGAGTACTTGTACTGGAGAGACAACTTGTAGTGAATATGGTAAGGTTTCTAATCACTGTTCAGAACTTTTTCAACAGGACACTGTTCAGAATCCACAGAAAGAAAACAAGTGTAAGATATGTGAGAAAGTGTTTAGTAAGTCATCCAATCTAAGTAGACATAGGAGAATTCATACAGGAAGGAAACCTTTCAAATGTACAGAATGTAG